>VMDO01003735.1:110907-137738 GCA_007922755.1 Pedetes capensis | reverse complement strand
CTATTTCATCTTTCTTGATTGCTGAATAGTATTCCATTGTGTATATATACCATAGTTTTTTTATCCATTCTTCTGTTGAGGGGCACTTTGGCTGATTCCATATCTTTGCTATTGTGAAAAGCGCTGCATTGAACATGGAGATGCAGGTGTCTCTATGGTATGATGACTCATCTCCCTTTGGGTAAATTCCCAATAGTGTAATCTGAAGATTCTTTGAGAACTATTGACAAAACGTTCAGACAAGGGGCCTCCAAATCTTCAGAAAACATCATTTCCAGACATGGTCCATTTCAGTTGAGTTTTCTAAATTGGTGGCATTTTGCAAATAGCTGAAGAAAGCAATCAGTCCGTTGGTAAAACTCTGCTGACAGAACCTCTGGTGGACTGTTGCTGGCTCCCTGAATTTTTGATATCAAAAGAAAAATGATACCTAAATAGATGAGTAACATTGGGCTCAAACGTAGAAAGATTGTGTACATGGCACAGTGTCGGATAGGGTTTCATTCTTTTGTACGTAGGGTTGCTATGAGTCAGATCAACAGCACCCAACAGCTACAACAATAAAAAGTTTCTACTTTATATTGTTGTTGTTCTACTTTATAGGACACATTAAAAATATGTCTAGGGCTAGGGGTGTAGCTCAACATAAGACACTTGCCTAGCATGCATGATGTTCTTGGTTCCACTCACTGCACCCAAAGGGGTAAAAAGAAAGACTTCTATTTTCTAGTAATAAAGAATAATGAGGCTATATAAGTTAGGATTGGATTTGGTCATATGTAATAATACCCCATCAATACAATTGTCCTAACCAAACAAAATCCATTCTCTCACATGGAATCATCTCAGGCATTTAACAGCAGAAAGATGATACGGCAGCTCCAAGTTTCATCAGGACCCTGTGACACCTTTCTTGACATTCTGCCACCTTTAGCTTGGCACCTTAACAAGCTACAAGGTACTTGAAATTCTAAATGTTTTGTTGTTGTTGTTAGGTGCCGTCCGGTTGGATTTGACTCACAGAGGCCCTAATAGAACAAACTCCCCCTGACACTGTGCCATGCCTGGCACTATTGTCAGTGCTTCTCTGAAGTTCATAGGGTTTTCAATGGCTGATTGTTTCAAGAGGTAACTGCCAAGTTCTCCCGGTTTTTTTTGCAGTGCTGGGGATTGAATCTAGAGCCTAAATATTTGAAGATTCCTAAAAAAATCTGTAATAGGTACATAGAAATTTAACTGTAATAAATAACAATGTGGGGACACAGAAGTAAGATGGAGTTTTTCTTTCTAAGAGAATTTAGCATGAATGAGATAGGAAAAAATATTTGTGTGGGGGAGAAAATGAGAGTTTTTCTCTTGCTTCTGTTTCTTTCTTGTTTTTCATTGTTAGTCAGTGAAATTCTGTCTGCCTAGTGTCATGTCAATCTTTTT
Organism: Pedetes capensis; assembly: GCA_007922755.1. Lineage (NCBI taxonomy): Eukaryota > Metazoa > Chordata > Mammalia > Rodentia > Pedetidae > Pedetes > Pedetes capensis. Next base: position 136,307 of record VMDO01003735.1, on the reverse strand, counting down.
CTTCTTTCACTTCCTTTCCTTTACATCCTTACTGCTGCTATACCAACTCTGATCCCCTCCTGAAATACTACAGAATATTTTGAAATTGTGGTATCTTTTAGTTCTTTTTCAGTATTATCCTCATCTTGTCACCCTCTTAAAAATAACCAGTAGTTCTTGTTGGCCATTATATAATTTAGGACTCCTTCATTTGGCGTGCAAGGCCTTTCACACTGTTTCTGTGATTTCCCATAGACTTCTTTCTGTTTCCAGCTAAACTATCCCCTTTTAATCTTGTGTGCTCCTTGCTCCTGTATCCTTACACATGCTCTTCCCTAACCCTGGAATGCCTTATACATTCATGTTAGGAATCTACTCATTCCTCTAATAAACACCTATTAGGATGGCTATCTAAAAACAGAACAAAAATAAAACTTAGAAAACAGTAAGTGTTGGTGTGGATGGGGAGAGACTGGAACTTTGTGCTCTGCTGGTAAGAATGTAAAATGGTGCAGCTGCTATTGAAAACAGTATGATAATTTCTCAAAAATTAAAAATAAAATTATCATATGATCCAGCAGCTCCAAAACCTTAACAGGAGGTCAGTCCATCCAAGGGCCTCCTGGAGTTTTTGTTTAACACTACATATTGCATGATTCCACTTTTATGGGATGTCCAAAAAATGCAAATGTACATTGAGAGATATATCAGTGGTTTCCTAGGGCTGGAGGGGATATCGGAATTGGAAGGGTTTCTTTTTAGAGTAATGAGAATATTACAAAATGGCGATTGACATACAACTCTGTCAATATACTAAAAGGCATTGAGTTGTATACCTTAAATGAGTGAATTGAAGGATATTTGAATTATATCTTAATAAAGCTGTTAAGAAACAAACAACATCCTGGGTGATGTGGCTCACGCCTGTAATCCCAGCAACTCTGGAGGTAGGAGCAAGAAGATAGGAAATTCAAGGTTAGAGGCAGCCTGTGTAATTTAGTGCGACTCTGACTCAAGATGAAAAAACTCAAAAGGGGTTGGAGTGTAGCATAGTGGTAAAGCACATGCAAAGTATGTGCAAAGCTCTGGTTTCAGCCACTCAGTACAGCAAAAAAACATAGTAACAACAGCCAAAATAAATGAAAAACCTTAACAATATACAACCCATCACGTTTCCCTCTCTCTTTATCTAGTTCTCTCTCTTCCTCTTTCTCTCTTTCAACACATACACACATATACACATGCACACATACACTGTACATGTTTTGCTATTTTTAATATTCTCTCTCTCTCCCCCTTGTGGTACTTGAGGGTTAAACCCAGGGACTCACATATACTTTGCAAGCACTCTATCATGGTGATGCACTCCTTGCCCATTTTTAATTTTTTTATTTTGAAACAGGATCTTGCTAATTTGCACAGGCTGCCTCTGGCCTCGAAACTTGGGATCCCCCTACCTCTGCCTCCTGAGTCACTGGGATGACAGACTGGACCACTGCGCCTGGCTAGTTGTAGCCACTTTAGATATGACATGCTCCCCAATTTCTTATAGATGTACCCTCTCTTTCATGTTTTTTATTGACCACCTTGCCCTATGCCTGAAGTGATACCACTATAGTGTCCAATCTCAACAGATCTCAGAAGCTAAGCAGGGTCAGGTCTGGTTAGTGCTTGGATGTGAGATGGCCTGGGAATACCAAGTGCTGTAGGTTTGGGAAAAGGACCTGGAAGGCCACTCCCAAAACAATCAGCCATCAAAATACCTATAAATAGCAGAGAAGCACTGACATAGTGCTGGGCATGGCACAGGGTCAGGGAGCATTTTGTTCTTTAGTACATACCGTTGCTATGAGTGGGACCTGACTTGATGGCACCTGACAACAATAGTACCACCACCAACATGGCCCTGCAGGTAGTTGTGTTTGTAATAATTTTCCTAAAAATGTTTGATGTCTCTTGTTAAGCATGTCCCGAGGCTGATGTGCTATTTTAGGGCCAATGTGCTTGTACCAGGTTGCTTCCAGCTTGAGGATCTCTCTCTTAATCTTTCTCATACTTTGATGATCTGTACATTGAGCATGGGTCGTCACGCCTACCTTTGGGCTGGCTCCTCTCAGCTAATCACAGCCAAGATAAAACATGCCTGTAGGAAGCTGAGTGAGGTGATGCATGCCTGTAATTCTATCATGTGGGAGGTTGAGGCAGGAGGATCATTGTAAGTTCAAGGCCAGCCTGGTCTACAAAGTGAGTTTAAGGGCAGCTGGGGCCGTCCAAGGAGACCCTGTCTCAAGAAAAGTGAGACAAAACAAACACAAAGATTACACATGCTTGTAGAGGTAGAATATCAAATTGACCTGCCTGCTCTCGACCTAATAGGGATTATTGTAGAACTTTGGGTCATTTAGACATTTTCCTCCCTGATGTCTGTCAGCTTGTTGTGCTGTGGGGGCTTGTGTGGTGCTGCGATACTGAAAGCTATGCCACCAGTATTTCAGATACCGGCAGGGCCACCCATGGTTGACAGGTTCTAGCTGAGCTTCCAGACTAAGACAGACTATGGAGAAAGACCCAGCAGCCCACTCCCAAAACAATTAGCCACTGAAAACCCTATGAATAGCAGAGAAGCACTGTCAAATACAGTGCCAGATAATGAGTCCCCTAGGTTGGAAGGCATTTAAGAAACCACTAGGGAAGAGTTGCTTCCTCAAAGTAGAGTTGACCTTAATGATGGGAATGGAGTAAAGCCACTGGGACCTCCTTTTGCTGATGTGACAATGACTCAAAATGAGAAGAAACACAGTGGCTGAAACAATGAGCTCAAACATAAAAAGACAGTGTGCATGGCATAGTGTTGGGTAGTGTTTTGTTCTGTTGTCCATAGGGTTGCTCTGGGTTGGATCCGACTGGATGGCACCAAACAAGAACAGACATTCTTCTAATTTATGCCTCACCATATCTGAAGCTCAGGGAGAATCTCACAGAAAATATTGAGCTAGGCCAATCACCAGGTTTATGGATCTAGAGAAGCAACCATGGACTATTGCCTCTTATGTCTTCAGCAGAATTGACTGGGGTTCCTAGTGCTTCTCTGTTCCTTTTTTGTGGTAGATTCCATGGTGGGAACTGGTAGTGGTATGGCCTTGGGTATGGTGATGCCATTGCTCCAAAACTCCCTGAAATGAGGTAATTAAGTGTCTTAGATGAGTGTCTTGAGGGTCAGTTAGGCCTAGAAAATTCTCATTATCTATGATCATATGGCCCTCTCTCATTCTCAATCTATTCAGATATCCACTACCCCAGGCTATTTCCTAATTATTGCTAACTAACTCCATTATCTAATAATTGTCATTAGGACAAATGAAAAAGTGACTAGCTAGATCCTCTTTTTACTCCTTTGCATGCTTTGTGAGTTTCCAAAGCATCTAGCAAACAATTCAGCAGGGGCCAAGACTCTCTTTTAGGGGGAGGACAGAAATAAAGTTGGATATATCAGTCTCTATGTCTGAATTATGTGCACAGTTCAGAATTCCTTGCTCCCATTAGATAGTTGGCTGTGTGTAAGAGATTACAGAGGCCAGTGTGTTAACAGAAAACAGTGTTTTGTTTTGTTTTGTTTTTTGGTATGGGAGGTTGAACCCAGGGCCTCACATTTGCCTGCTTTGCAAGTGCTGGACCACTGCGCTGCACCTCTAGCCCATTTTTTTAAAATACTTTTTTGAAACAGGGTCTCACCAAACTATGCAGACTGCCTCTGGTCTCAAACTCTCAATCCTCCTGTCTCTGCCTCCTGAGCGGCTGGGATTATAGGCATGTGCCACCATGCCCAGCGCAATAGAAAACAATCTTAGTAGCCATTATGTCATGCCGAGTATGTGCTAGAACTAGGTACATCCTTAATCCCTTTGACAACTGTAGGAGGCAGGTGCCATTATTTATCATACTTCACAGATGAGGAATCTAAGGCACAGAAGGGTTAGGGAACATGCTTTTTTCATAAAGCTAGGAAATGGTGAGTTGGGATTTGAACTGAGAAAGCTAGCTTCAGAATCTATATTATTAAGCAAAATGTAATTCCTTTCTCTATGCAGGGCAGAATGATCCTGCATGGTGAGGTGGGCTATGTCCTACTTCCATCTCATTTTATGATAATTTACTCTCATGACAATTGACTTTTCATAAAAGCAATAACAAGAGCAGTAATATGATCATAGTAAGTATAAGATGACAATGTAGTGGAGACTCCTGAAATATATGGAGCTTTATCACAACTTATTTTAGCCTTTCCTTTCTTCTTAATTATTATAGTATATATAAGGAAAAATTTTAAAGTTTGGGATTTGGATTTATTAGGTAAAGAAGACTAAGAAGAAATGATCAGAGAGTTAGGAGGAGATTTTATAAGAGCATGGGAGAATAAAGTGCATTGGGAATGAAGAAACAGTTCCCCATGCTGAAGGAATGGTCACATATGTTGAATATCTTTCCAGAGGCCTCATAAGGTCACCCTGATGATTATATACTTAGCTTTTTGATTTGGAAATGTCCTTGTTAAGAACAGTTTTAATTAGTGGCAGAAATGGGAGCCCAATAGATATGATAGAAGAGTTAGTGGTTAATTTTCAGCAACATAATGGATTAGATATTCTGTAAAAACGCCCAATCCTTATGACTCACAACATATAAGAAGCCTATTAGATGTCGAGTAGTACTGTCAGGAAAATAAAGACAGTCCAAAGAAGAAAACAATTTGTAAGCATCAGAATGATAAGCCCAAATGGAAGCTAAGTCTACTCCAAGGACATTTACAAATCTCACTTGTTCCTCACCAGCTGGTTTAATCACCTAGAATGGAAAAGAACAAGAGAAATGGATAAGAGAGTAATTGGGCTGCATAGACCCCTGCTGTATATATGTTCCCTCTGTAAGGATTTTTTCCCCTTTATTAATAAATGTTGGTGGTATACAGAATAATAAGGCATTTGCTGTTTCCATTGTACAACTATTACATGGCTTTTGGTTACACTTTTATCAGCTTACAAAGTTTATGGAACCCTTTAATATGTAGTAAAAACTCATGCAATTACGGGTTATATTCCCTTATTTTTCCTATGCATTCATAAAGTTGCATCATTTACCTTGAGATTATCCTCTCCTCCTTTATCTCTTTCCACTATTTCCCTTCCCCTTCCTACCTTCCACAACCTTTGTTTTCCCTAGCCTCCTCCACCTTTCTTTCTGGTCTGCTTATATTTTCCCTTCATAGCTATGTCTGATTGTTCATTTTTATATATCTACATATGTGTAGGTTTTTTTCTTCCTTTAACTAAAATTTAGCTCCCATGTATGAATGAGAACATATGGTATTTCTCTTTTTGAGCCAATGTTTGTTCAGTTAAGATGATACTCTCCAGCTCCATCACTGCAAATGACATTATTTTATTATTTTTTTATCACTGAGTAATATTCCAGTGTGTATATTTACCATATTTTTTTTATCCATTCTTCTGTTGATGGACATCTTGGTTGGTTTTATATCCTAGTAATTGTGAAGAGTGCTGCATTAAATATGGAAATGCAACTGTGGTACGGTGATTTGTTTCCCTTTGAGTATATTCCCAGTACTGGTATAGCTGTGTCGTATGGCATTTCTATTCTTAGTTTTCTGAGTTATCTCCATATTGGTTTCCAAAGTGGTTAAACTAATTTACAGTCCCACCACCAGTATAAAAGGATTCCTTTTTCTCTGCATCCTCACCAACATTTATTATTATTTGCTTTGTTGACCTTGTCCATTCTTACTACAGTTAGATGGAATCTCAGTGTTGTTTTTATTTGCATTTCCCTAATGCAAATGCAAATGCGCTGCAGTCTGAGGACCCAAGTTCAATTCCCAGCACTGCAAAAATGGGAGAAGGTAATCCCGAAATAGTTAGCCATTGAAAACCCTATGAGGGTCGCTATGAGTCGGATACCGACTCGACGGCATCTAACAACAACAACAACAAATGTCTAGGGATATTGAGCATTTTTTCACCTGTTTGTTAGCCCTACAGACTTCTTCATTTGAGAACTGTCTGTTCATTTCCTTTGCCCATTTATGTATTGGGTTATTTGTTGTCTTGGAAATTGCTTTCTTAAGTTTTATGTATATTCTAGAAATTCATCCTCTGTCAGATGTGTAGGGTATAAGGAATTAGGCTCTTCATTAACTCTGTTATTTCCTTTGCTGTACAGAAGCCTTTTAATTTCATGTATTCCCATTTGTCAATTCTTGGTGCCATTTTGTGGATGATTAGAGTCTTGTTAAGGAAATACTTTCCCATGTCTATGTGTTGGAGCATGTTTCCTATTTTTTCTTCTAGTAGTTATAAGGTTTCTGGTTTTATGTTGAGGTCTCTTATCCATTTCAAATTGACTTTCATGCAAATTGAGTGATATGGGTCTATTTTCAATTTTCTACGAATGGATATCCAATTTTCCAAACAGGATTTTTTGAAGAGGCTATCTTTTTTCCATTGACTATTCTTAGCCCTTTTGTCAAAAATCAGGTGGCTTAGTTGTGTGGGTATATCTCTGGATCATTAGTTCTGTTCCATTGGTCTTCAAGCCTATTTTTGTACCAGTACCAAGCCAGTTTTGCCATTATAACCCTATAATATAGTTTCAAGTTAGGTATTTATGATCCTGTCTGCACTGTTTTTGCAGTTTAAAGATTGTTTTGGCTATATGTGATCTTTCATGTTTCCATATGAATTTTAAGATCAAAGCAAAGATTGGCCAATTAGAAGCTAAAAAGACAATTCAAAGAATTAATGAGACTAAGAACTTGTTCTTCAAAAAAAGCTAATAAAATAGACACCCCCTTGCCAAATTCACCAAAAGGGCAAAAGAAAAGGCCCAAATTTTAAAATTTAAAGATGAGATAGGGGTCATAACCATGGATACCAACGACATCTAGAAAATCATCAGGGGATACTTTGAGAAATTGTTTCCCCCCCCAAAAAAATGAAGATACCAAAGAATTAGATCAGTTCTTTAACACATGTGACTTATGAAAATTAAGCCCAGAGGACATAAACAATTTAAACAGACCCATTACATTCACCAAAATAGAGACAGTGATAAAAAATCTCCCAACAAAGAAAAGCCTGCGTTCCCGAAGGATTCACAGCAGAATTCTATCAAACCTTCAAAGAAGAATTAATACCTGCTTTACTCAAACTATTTCATAAAATATAGAATGAAGGGACACTTCCAAAGTTATTCTATGAAGCCAGTATGACTGTGATACCAAAATGGGGACAAAGACACTTCAAGGAAAGAGAATTATAGACCAATTTTCTTGATGAACATTGACATAAAAACCGTCAATAAAATTCTGGCAAGATGAATTCAACACATAGAAAAGATTATATACCATGATGAAGTGGGCTTCATTCCACAGACACAAAGGTGGTTCAACATATGAAAATCAATGTAATCCAAAATGTCAAGAGACTTGCAGACCAAAATCACATGATCATCTCAATTGATGCTGAGAAAGCCTTTGACAAAGTGCAACATCCTTTCATGATTCAAGTCCTGGAAAAGGTGGGCATAATAGGCAAATACCTCAATACCATAAAGGTCATCCATGACAAACCTACAGCCAATATCATATTAAATAGGGAAATATTGAAACCATTCCCTCTAAGATCAGGAGCAAGACAAGGATGTCCACTCTCTCCTCTCCTATTTAATATTGTGATTATAGCCCTAGCCAGAGCAATCAGGTGAGAGAAAGAAACCAAAGGGATACAGATAAGCAAAGAAGAGCTCAAATTGTCCTATTCACAGATCTTTTACCTAAAGGACTCCAAAAATTCCTCTAGAAACCCCTTAAAGCTAATTATTTCCTTCAGCAAAGTAGCAGGGTACAAAACACTCAAATATCAGTACCTTTCTTTTACACCAATAGTGAACTGGAAGAGAAGGAAATTAAGGCAGCAATCCCTTTCATAATTGCCTACAAAAAAAAATAAGTATTTAGGTATCTATCTAACCTGTTACCCTGAAGATCTCTGTAAGGAAAACTTCAAAACATTAAAGAAAGTAACTGCAGGATACTAGAAAATGGAAGGAATTCCCCTGCTCATAAATTATGAGAATCAGTTTTGTAAAAATGGCTATATTACCAAAAGCAATTTACAGATTTAATGCAATCCCCATTAAAATCCTAATGACAGACTTTGCAGAAATAGAAAAAAAAATCATCGTAAAATACAGACCTCATTAATGAAGGTAGTAGGATTTAATAGCTCAGCTCAGTGGGGAGACTAGGGTTTGGGGCCCATGCAAAGAAGGAAGTTGGAATTGGTATCTACAGATGAGCCCAAGTGCCTCCAGGATCTACACCTTTGCCTTCATTGTTACATGAGCATAACTCAGCATAGACTTTACATAGGAAAGTCACTTCTGGCCACATGCAGTGATATGTGCCTATAATCTCAGTAACTTGGGAAGCAGAGGCAGGAGGATCACAGGTCTGAGGCCAGAGGCAGCCTGCATAACTTAGCAAGACCCTGCCTAATGATAAAAAGTTAAAAGTTGGCTGGGAATGCAGCCCAGGGGTAGAACACTTGCAAAGTATGTGCAAGGTCCTGAAGTCAACTCTTAAGTACCACGTGCGCACACAGACACACGCACAAAGTCACTTTTAAGAATTTGTGACAATGGGACAGCCCTCGTAGAGATTTTGGCTTTGAATGTATACCACCTGCAAGGTCCACAAATCCTCAAGTAGAGAAATTAGTTTAAAGTCATTTTAGGGCATTCTGCAAATGAAAAGTAAATTTATACTGGAGAAACATGTCTTCGGCTCAAGTCTTATGGAGGTTTTATAGTTAAAACCACTCTGATGAGTGAGTTTATGTCTTCATCTGTTTTTTACTGCCATAACTGAATACCTGAGACAGGGCAATTTATAAAGAACATAGATTCGTTACAATTCTAGAGGCTGGGAATTCCCTTAGCATAACACTGGTGTCTAGCAAGGGCCTTCTTGCTGCCATATAACATGCCAAGGGCATTGTATGAAGAATGAAACACCAGGGCACACCCATCCTTTTATCACGAGCTCTGTTTCATGGTAACATCTCTGATCCATTCACCACAAAGGTGCCCTCATGGCCCACTTACAATTTTAAGGGTCCTACCCCATAATACTGTTATAATGGAAACAAAATTTCAACTTGAGTTTCAGAGGGAGCCTCAAACCATAACAGCTTAATAGAAAATCATAAATCAGCCAAGCATAGTGCCTCATGCCTATAATCCCAGTAACTTGGGAGGCAGAGGGAGGAGGACAACAAATTTGAGGCCAGAGGCAGCCTGAGTAATTTGGTGACACCTTGTCTCAAGATAAAATAAATAAGTAAAAAGTGAGTTGAGTGCAGCCTAGAGATAGACTACTTGCAAAATATGTATGAGGCCCTGGGTTTGACACACACACACACACACACACACACACACACACACACACACACAAATAATCTAGGAAATTTGAAAAGGAATCAGAGAGAGCTTCTAGAAGAGGAAAATATAATCTTTGAAATTAAAAACTAAATGAAAAGATTAAGTAGAAGATTAGCCACAGCTAGAGACCAGGGAAATAGAAAATATGAACTTTGAAGAAACAAATTTAAATAAAAGAAATATCAGGTATATGGAGAATAGAATAAAGTTCTACCATATGTCTACTTAAAGTTCTAGAAAAGGAGAACGGGAAAAAGACAATATTTAAAAGTTAATGGGTTGGGGATTTAGCTCAGTGCTTGCCCAGCAAGCTCAAGTCCTTGAATTTGCTCCCTATGGTCTGGAGATTTAGTTCAGTAGTAGTGCTTGCCTAGCAGGTGTGAGGCCCAGGGCTCGATCCCTACTACCAAAAACAAAAAACAAATGAGAAATTTACTCCCTACCATGTACTTGTATGTGCACGCACACACATAAGAAGTTAAAAGCTAAGAATTTTCTAGAGTTGATAGAGATATAAATCATTAGATTCAGAAAGCACTAGGAATCCCAACTAGGAATAGTAAAAAGGAAATATGAAGAATTCTTAAAAGCAAATAGAAAGAAAAGAAAAAGCTTCTATAATTAGACAATGAATAGATGTCTCAACAGTAAAAATGGAAGCCAGAAAACAGTGGAATATTTTCAAAGTTTTGTGAAAAAATTATCCTGGAAGTAGAATAATATCTTTTTAAAAATATTTAAAAATGTTATTCAAACTTGGTGTGGTAGCTCATGCCTATAATCCCAGTGACTTGAGAGGCAGAGGCAGGAGGATCACAGGTTTGAGGCTAGAGGCAGCCTGTGCAATTTAGGGAGACCCTGTCTTAAGGTAAAAAAATAAAAAAGGGTGGGGTGCAACTCAGTTGTAGAGTGTGCAAAAAGTATGCTTGAGGCCCTGGGTTCAGAACCCCCACGCCGTACCACAAGAAAAAAAAAAAAACTCAAGCATGGGGACAATACAAAGACATTTCTGGAAAATAGCACTGAGTTTGGCAGCAGCAAACCCTAAGAGACTTTTAAGTGGTGTTGTCTAAGAGGAAGATGATCCTCAAAGGATCTGCAAAATAAGTAGAAATAATGGGCAAAAATTAGGTTACCATATGTAAGTTTAAAGCTAACTTTACCATATGAGACAATAATCATTATAATTTGGGAGTTTAAGGAAACAGGACAGTGAGAGTGCTTGACAAACACTTGTAAGATGAGAAGGGAAGATTGGAACGAAAGTTACTGAGGTGCCTGCATTGTTCAAGAGGAGATGGAAGGGATTACTTAGTTTTAAATTATATAAGTATGCAGGTTAAATTATTAATGAATACCACTGAGAAAACAGAAATAAAGTCTATAACTCCCGAATTAGTGGAATGGGAAGAATAGAATGAAAAACATGATCAATGTAAAGGAGTATTGGGTAGTTCTAGTTTGAGCTTTTTGAGGAATCTCCATACTCTTTTCCATAATGGCTGTACTAATTTACATTACCACCAACAGTGTATCAGAGTTCCCCTTTCTTTGCATCCTTGCCAGCATGTGTTATAGTTGGTCTTTTGATAACGGGCATTGATGTGGAGAAATTTCTGGAAGGCACAGTGGGAGGACCTTTTAGGAAGAGAATGTGGAACAGATTTGGAGATTTACGGACTAGTGTAGAGTGAGTGACTGCAAAGATGGTCTAGAGAGACTTATTCCTTGTGACAGATAAAAGGGGATGTGGAATATTTCATTGTGATGTTTTCTTGGAGGAAAGTGAGTTGCCAGGACCCAGTCCTGTGGTCCAGAGACTTTCCACGCAGATGATGAGAAAATTCTGATAGGCCAGGCAAAGCTGCCCCTGTAATAGCAGCAAAGCTAGGTTTTGGCTTCTCATAAACACTGGCACTTTTGAGAATTTACTTTAAGGAATTAACAACTGAAGCATACATATTTATATGTGAAGATAGTCACCACTATCTTTTTTCTTTTTTGTAATAGTAGGGTTTAACCCAGGTCACACCTCCAACCCCTTTTTTATTTTTTAAGACAGGGTCTTGTTAGGTTGCACAGATTGCCCCTGTCCTTGAACTCAAGATCCTCCTGCCTCAGCCTCCCAAGTTGCTGAGATTACAGCATATGCCATGGTGCTGGGCTCACCATCTTATTTTTAATAACAAAAAAGGACTATTTTAAATGCTCAGCAGTAAGGAACTGGCTATCTTAAATATGACATATTCATTAGGGAATTCTGTATACACATAAAATATGTAGACATCTATTTATGGCTATGAGAAAGTATATTTTGAGATGAAAGAGTATAATTTATATGCATATAAATATGTATAGATGAATATAAATGGTTACATTCTGGTTGTGTGATTGGATGTTGGGTTCATGTATATATGAAGGATAAAGGATGAATATGTGTCACAATCCAAGAATTATGATTAATAAGTTGTGTCTAAAGTTCTGTAAAGGGGCTGGGATTTAGTTCAGTTGGTAGAGCACTGCTCTGCAGTCTCTGATGTCCCTGGTTCAATTCTCAGCACTGTAAAAATAGGAGAAGGTAATCCACTCCCAAGACAATCCTGAAACAATCAGCCATTGAAAACCCTGTGAGGGTCACTATGAGTTGGACACGACTTGACAGCACCTATCTATTATTTATTTATTATTTATTTATTGTTGTTGTTGTTAGGTGCCGTCGAGTTGGAATCCGACTCATAGCAACCTGATGTACAACAGGTGAAACACTATTGTCAGTGCTTCTCTGCTATTCATGGGGTTTTCAATGGCTGATTTTTGGGAGTGGATTGATAGGTCCTTCTCCCAGTTATTTGTTGATGTGTAATATACCTTCTCCAAGGCTTTTTTTTTTTTTTTGGTGTGTGTAGCTTAAAATAATACATATTTCTTATGTCAGAATTTCTGTGGGTCAGGAATTTGGGAGAAGCTTAGCTGGGTGGCACTGGCTCAGTTTGTAATTAGGATGTTAAGGGCTGCTGTCATCTGAAGGCTTGACTGGGTTTCAGCTTCCTCCCTATTGACAGGAACCCTCAGTTACTCATTATGTGGGCTTCTTTATAGACTTGCTTAATTGTCCTCACTACATTGCAGCTGGCTTCCCCCAGAATGACCAGTCCAAGAGAAAGCAGGGAAGCCACTGTGCCATCTATGATCTAATTTCAAAAGCCATACGCTAACATTTCTGCCATATTCTATTCGTGGGAAGCTAGTTGCCAAGTTCACTCAAGGGCAAGAAGATGGCAGAGCTGGTGGTTGGAAGTTGGGCAGGCAGACATTGAAGCAATAAAGTCTAGGAGTTATGAGTGGAGCAATGGCTGCTCTGTTCCATTCTCTTCATTAAAAAACCCCTGGACGATTCATCTACCATTCTGCAAAAACTCTTCCCCTGCCTTTTCAGTATGCTGACGAGATTGTCTCCAAATGATAGTTCACATCTACTTCCTTCACCTTCACACTAAACATCCAGGTGCTTTCTCCTTTTTGTAATACTTATTTTAATCTCATGTTCTCAAAATTTACAAATATGCGTATGGTGTTAGATCCCTGACTGCATGGAATCCTGGAGTTGGGAAAAAAATCCTAGAATTCTCATGAGTCAACCTTCTATCTGTTCTACCCATTTCTTCAAAGCCTTTTCTTACAGGTAGTCATTCAACATCTGCTTATATACTTCAGATAAAAGGGTCTTGCTCTCTTACTACCATGTAAAGGTATATTTAGTAAAAACATTTGATTAACAGAATGATTATTATGGAAACCAGGCATATCAAAGAGGGCAAGTTTATGAGACATTAATACGCTAGAGCTGTTATATAACTCACAAGTGCCTTTTGTTCCTGAGATCAGATAAGATTTTCACTCTTAGTCTTTCAGGATGACCATCATAGGTCCCTTGATAAATACTTTTAGCAGGAAATGATCATGAAGTACAAACTCTTTCTCCTATCTTCTTCAGATCTGGCACTGAGTTTGGGAGGATGGGATATCCTACCCTGGGTTGGTTTTTTCCAGCAGACAGAAAAAAGTAGGAAAATGTTCTCATTGCTGGATCCTGGCCCTGATTCTTCTGCATATGAATAAAGAGTCAGTACTATTTACCTAGGAGGTTTATAATGACTATTTCATGTTTTAAATTCAATCCTGATTTTCCTGCAAATGCAGCATTCAGAGGAAAAGAAAGAAATCAGCTGTCTGTACAAACATATGGAAATCAATGATAAATGGACAGAGACTGCACAGTATATTTATTAACCAAGCTCATATAAATCATAATTTTTCAACCATTTATTAAATTGATAGGATTGTTTTGGGAACATCAAAGAATTCTTTATTAAGTAAATAATCATGTTTATCCACTCAGTTATGGGGAAAAGCAAATCATTCACACTGCATTTACTCTGCCTCATCAGATTTCATTTCTTTTAAATGTCAGCCATTGATAATTTTTACCAAACAACCTGGGGAAAAAGTCCAAATTTGTACCAGGCTCCAGCCTCTGCTCCAGGTCAGGAAAAGGACTGCTGCTTTCTTCCTAGTTTTCCATTTCTTTCTTCCCTAACTGGGCAAATTCCCCAGGAGGCTTAAAATGGCTCTCCCACAGTAGACTCAAATCTTAGGCAACTCCCTTTTTCTTTCTCTCTCTCTCCCCTCCTTCCTTCCCTCTTCCCCTCCCTCCCTCCCTGCCTTCCTTTCCTTTCCCGTCTCTTCCCTTCCCTTCTTTTCCCTTCCCTTCCCTGTTCCTGATGTCCCCTGCCTCCTCCTATAGTGCTTTCTCATATCGAATAGGTCTGACCTATATAAGCCATGGAACAGTGAGGAAAGACTAGGGCATGACTTTCATGGATAGGCCATGAAAATGATCTTGGCTTCTGCCTAATATTCTCCTAGATCATAGGCTCAGGAGGAAGCCAGCTGCCATGTCATGAGGACACATAAGCAGCCCCTTGGAGAGGTCCATCTGGCAAAAGACTTGAGTCCTTCTGTCAACAACCAGCACTAACCTGCCAAGTCAGTGAATAAGCCACCTTGAAATGGACTCTTCCTCCACCCCAGTCAAGATTTCAAGGCCTGCCCTTTAGAGTTGTCCAAGCATTTTTACCACAAGATGCGCATTCACATGTTCATTGATCAGATACCACTCTCTTGTTTCTCACAGGACACTGCTGTGTGATTATCATAAAATTTCACTCAAGCCAGAGATGGGACTTGGAATCTTTTCACATCTCAGCTGCTGTGGGTCAATAGGGGCAGCAAATGTTTCCGAGCCCCTGAGATTGTTTCCAAGGTTAAAGGACGCTGTAATAATTACCAGGGAACTGGAAACAGGCAGCAGTGGCTCATGAGCTATGTGCTTTCCGTCTCTGATGTAGGTAGCCTCAATCCTGTATCCTCAGTTAGGAGCTAGCAAGACCAGTTGGCTGGAGAAACCACTCCAGAGCTTTAGGAAATAAGGGGAAAAGCTGGAGCCAAATGCATTTTGGGTACAAGTCAATCAATCTGATTTTAGTTATTGTCTACCGTGTGACTTGTCCTAGGTAGGAATTCAGACTGGTGGCTGAGAATCGTATGGTTCTTAGTGTTTGTAAAAGACTCTACTTCTCAGCTCAAGCCTCAGATTTTTGTGATTGGATTTTTCTAGAACCAGACATAAGGGCAAAAATATTTGTTAAGTAACTACTGGAATTTGAAAGAAGTATGCAATTCACTTTACCCTATCAGGG
This sequence comes from Pedetes capensis, assembly GCA_007922755.1. Lineage (NCBI taxonomy): Eukaryota > Metazoa > Chordata > Mammalia > Rodentia > Pedetidae > Pedetes > Pedetes capensis. The sequence goes on along the minus strand of VMDO01003735.1, from coordinate 121,056 downwards.
CTCATTTATATTCTCAGCAGAGTCTAGTGGCCTATGTTTGCTAAATGCATAAATTTTCAGGTACTTGCAAAATGCCAGGATCATAAATCTTTTTAAAAAACAAAGCTTATTTATTTTCCCTAAAAACAAATTTTTTTTTACATGGATAAAAGAGAAAAGCTAAACGAAAAAAATTAAAAACAACTGTGCACCCATGAGTCCACCTACATAAGCTTACCATTGTTTTTCTGTTGTGCAAGTAAAAAAAACCACATATAATTGGGATAATATCACATGCACAATTTTGCTCTGATTTCTTCAGTTATCAGCATAACAAAAGTATTTCCTCAATTATTACTCTTTGCAAATATCATTTGAGATTGTTACTTATTTTATTATAGTCATTTATCAAAATTTACTGATCCATTTTCCTAATGTTAAGTTATTTTCATGGAGGGACAGAAGGTACTAAATGACCATAAATCTTCAAATAACCAAAGACATAAAATTAGAAAGTGAGATTATTCATCAACTCATGGAAACTTAATCCTACAAGGCTGGCTGGGTGTGGTGGCACATGTTGTAATCCCAGCAACTTGGGAGGTGAAGGCAGGAGGGTCACAGTTTCAAGGCCAGAGGCAGCTTACATAACTTAGTGAGAACCTGTCTCAAGATAAAAAATAAAAAAATGTGCTGGGGGTGCAGCCCAGTGGTAGAGCACTTGCAAAGTATGTGCGAGGCCCTGGGTTCAACCCCCAAGTACAGAAAGAAAAAAATTCAAACAAACAAAAATAAATAAAGCAAAACACAAGGCGGGGGGGGGACTACAAGGCTGCCTTAGAGTGAATGGATTGCAAAGCTTTTCTTTTGTAGAAGAAGAACATGAGGCACAGTCTTCTAACTTTTCTAGGATGACCCATTGGGTCAGTGGCAGAACCAGGTCTGTAGTTCCATGTTTCTCGCAATTACAGAAATGTCAAAAACTGAAAACACTTTTATTTAGTAGATGTGCAGCTTGATGCCTGACCTTTGAAGTTGTTGCTACTGTAGATGTAGCTCAATCTGGAAGCAAAAATTATTGGAGCTTCATGTGACTGGTCTGGTTGGTATAAGGGGTTTGAGTCTGCATGTGTAGTGGGGAAAGACCTGCCTATAACGTGGGATCCAGCTATGCTTTTATTTTACTGTGGCTCAAGCAATTGCATCATAAGCAAATCTACCTCCTTGGATCTCAGCCTTCCCATTTTTCAGTGAGGAAAATACATTCATTGATATTTTCATGCTTTAATCTTTTAGCTTCTATGCCAGACCCTTTTTGTCAATTTCAAACTCTGGACATTTTGAGTACTGTGCTTGGCAGTTAGCATGAAGACTTTTACAGAGTTTAGCAAGGGGAGAGGGGTCATAGCCAACTGGTCAGCTGTGGGAGTGAATGAATATGATGAGTAGAAATGGAACCCAAAGCCATTTGATTGGGTAAAACATTTCTATTGTTACCACAAAGCACATTTTACCTCTTTATATTGGGAGTGAAGGCTGGGGTTTAGCTCAGTTGATAGAGTTCCTCTCTGTACTTTCTGAGGATCTGGGTTCCATCCCCAGCACCACAAAAAAATGGGAGAAGGGTGAGGCAATCCACTCCCAAAACAACTATGAGGGTAGCTATGAGTTAGACACGACTCAGCAGCACCAAACCAAACAAAAACATACTGGGGTGAGGAGAGATCAACAACTTGAGGTTAACTCAATTTCAACAAGCCAGTGAATTGCAAAGGTATGGGAAGGATTTGTGTGATGGTTAATCTGGATTGTTAACTTGGTAGGATTGCAAGATGCCTGCAATATTAGTGAAGCACACCTCTGGGTGTGTCTGGGAGGGAGTTTCCAGACAGGATTAACTAAGTAGGAGGATCTGCCTTGAAGCAGGCAGCACCCTTCTAGAGTCTGGGGCCCAGGTGGAATAAAAAGGGGGAAAGGAGGAAGTCAGAGAGCACGGGGATCTTCTTTCTCTCTTCCTTGTCCACCATGCGGGTACACTCTGCTCTTGGTTCTCACCGCCGTGATGACCTGCCTCATGATGGGCCCACAATCAACAGAACCAAGGACTATGGGATTGAGCCTTCTGAAACTGTGAACCAAAATAAATCTTTCCTCCTCTAAAGTTGTTTCGGTTAGGTATTTGGTCACAGCCAAGATAAAACTGCCTAATACAACTTGACTAATAAAGCTTTGATTCAGTGCTCCATTATGCTCCATTATTCTACTCTCGCTTGATACTTTCAGATTCAATTGGTATCACCTCTGATGTTGCAGTTTCTTGTATTTTAATTGAACTATATTCTCCTAGGCTGTACCTTGTAAAAACAGAAGACAAGATACATGCTTGAAGGACTTCTGAGCTCTCTAGTGCTACAATAGTGGCACAGCTCCCCTTGTGATTTCATGTGTCACTAGGCTTTGACGTTTTTCTCACTGATTCTTTGAAATACTTTCCTTGGGTGAAGAAAGTGGTACCAAATGATGTTAGTGATGTTGGCAATTAAAGCTATTTGGTGTTTTGATGATGGACAAGGAAATACAATCTCCCTTACCGTTCCTGCTGCTAGTTGATTATATATGTCTCAGATTCCTTGCTGTATCTTCATTAAAAATGTAAAGCTAGCATGGCAGGAATGCAGGGCAGGAGAGGTAGCCCTGAAGCTAAAAACCCTGCAAATTCACTTTGAAATCTTTGAAAGATGAAGAAGATGGTATTGGAAAAATAATTGGGTATTCTGTGATGGTGAACCCTATATTCTGTGGGGGATACTGTCCACTGTTGGGTTCACTGGTTCATTAAATAGATGTCTCCTAAGCCCCTAATATGTATCAGGCAACGGAGAAAAGTTCCTGCTTTGAGAGGGAGCATGACCCTCGTCCAGAGTTTTTAATATTGGAGGGTAGATTAGCACAAGAGTCTGTGAGTAGGTTTACTCCCCAAATTTGTTCCATTTTCTACTTGTTCAAGTCAAGACATAAGAGTCAGCTTTGCTGTCTTCCCCATAGTCTACCTCCAAACTGCCAGTAACTCCAGTTGACTCTGCCTTCAAATATACCCAGAATGTGACTATCTGATTTCTGTGCCATGCCTATTACTACCATCCCGGTTAAAGCTACGGTCACAGCAATAATGACATCACTTACTACTTCTCTTCCCTTTGCTCACTCCAACACACTGGCCCAATTTAGGCCTTGTACCTTGTCTCTTTCCTCTTCCTGGAATACCTTTCTATCAGATACACACTAGTCTGACTCACTTCCTTTAAATCATTTGTTCAAATTTTACTTTCTTAATGAGATCTACCTGGTCTACTCTATTTACTCCTGCAAATGAATCCCCTGCTATGTTCTTCCTCTTTATTTTACCCTGCTCTATTGTTTTTATTGCATAAAACTTATCCTGCATCAACACTATAAGCTTGAATTATTTATTTTGTATTATCTGCATCTTCTCCCTTGTGTAAGACCCACCAGGGTGGAGAGATTTGTCTGTGTTATCCCCTGATGTTCCCAAGTGCCTAGAGCAATCCCTGGCCAGTTGTTGTCATTAGGTGCTGTCGAGTCAAGTCCAACTCATAGTTACCCTGTGTACAACAGAATGAAACACTCCCCTATTCTGTGCCAGGCACACAATCTTATTTATGTGTAAGCCCATTGTTGCAGACACTATGTTAATCCATCTAGTGGAGGGTTATCCTTTTTTTTATTGACCTGTCTCTCTCTAAACATGACATCCTTCTCCAGGGATTGTCCTTCCCGACTACCTGTCCAAAATATGTAAGATGCGGTCTGGCCATTCTTGCTTCCAAGGAGCACTCTGGTTGCATTTCTTCTAGGATAGATCTGTTGGTTCTTTTGGCAGTCCATGTTATATTCAATACTTGTCTCCAGTACCATACCAATAGTGGATGATAAATATTTCCTGAATTCAGGCATCTGTGATCACCTTGAAATTGATTCTAAAAGGCATATATGCAACTTTCCAGAAGGCAGCATTATAGCTTTTACTAGATTATTGAAGGGGATTGTGTCCAAAATCAGTTTTGAAGCTACTATCTTATGTTTACCATAATATGATCGATTGAGAGATTTGTGGAAACAATTAAAATAAAAACACATGATACTGTAACACTGGGTATTATTGGATGGTTTCTTGACGCACAGACTGACCTATATGCATAAAAATCTCCTTTGTAAAGACAAATTATAAAAGAGGAGGGAGAGGGAGAGGAAGGGGGGAGGGAGGGAGAGAGAAAGAGAACAAAAACCTAATGTGTCTTTCTTAGCAAAAAGAAATCTAGAGAGCAAGTGATAAAGCTGATAACTAATGTTATGTTAATAATAATGCTAATACTCATAATTATTATATGTATAACTTTTCATTTGAAAGTCTCGAAGTACTTTATAAACATTAATTAGTGACATTTCACAACACCCTAGTGAGACAGGTAAGTATTAATATATCCATTTAGCATCTTTAGATAAAAGAGTTTCTAAAGGTCACAGAACAAGTTGATACTAGAAACTACAGCAATACTAGGAACTCTCCATGCTCCAAGTTCTAGTATATCTACTTATGCCTATGGTGTATGATTCCTTTTCCTCTAGAATTGATTACTGGCCTGGGAGAATCTGGGGCTGATAAAATGTTCCAGATGTCAGGGAGAAACCGTGTTCTATGATGGCCTCAGAGTTGCTGTTGAAATCAAGTGAGGGGTCTATTGTGTTATTTTTATTTTGAAAGAGTGTTTCACGGCAGATTACACATTCTTTGCCATTCTTTTTCCATCTGTCTTTCCTCTTGTGGGTTTGACATGTTGTTCATTATTTTGGCCTTGTTCTGCTTATTACCTCTGCAGCCTTAGATCAAGCATTTGTGTTCAAGTCTCAGTTGCCAACACCACTAAATAACCCCAAGTCTCTGAGACCCCAAAACCTGACTATCTTAATCCATAAGATGAGCACACTTGTTTAAGCATCTCTCTTTTTCCTTTGTGCCTGCAGTTGTACCACTGTGGCGTCAGATCCCGTCAGATCTCCAAAGCTAAGCAGGGTCGTACCACATTAATACTTGGATGGGAGACTGCCTGGGAACACCAGGTGCTGTACACTTGGGAGAAGGACCTGGCAACCCACTCCCAAAAAACAACCAGCCATTGAAAATCCTATGAATACAGGGCAGCAAAACAATAGTGTTTTGTCGTTTGTATGTAGGGTCCCTATGAGTCAGACACTGACTTGAAGGCACCTACCAACAACAGTGTTTACTTTGGGCTGGGGTTTAGCTCAGTAGAGTGCTACTCCTCACTCTCTAAGGACCCAGGTTGGATCCCCAGCACTGCAAAAATGGGAGAAGGATGTGGCAATCAACCCCGAAGAAACCCCGAAGCAATCAGCCATTGGAAACCCTATGGGGGTGGCTATGAGTAGGACTCTGACTTTATGGCACTTCACAACAACATGTTTCCTTTAAGCAATAAAAGAACAACATTCCATATGAGGAAATCCTTTGAGAGGGTTTCTTTAGGCACGATTCATGTTGGAGGGAGATAAGGTAAAAAGTTACTAGAGAGATGCTTCCCAATGGGGAGGAGAAACTCTTCTCTCAGTAAAAATGGCCTGGCATAGGTTTTGTATTAGCTGGGGCCTTCTTAATGATGATCCTAGCTTTTATTTTCCTGCAGACAGATCATAGGAAACAAAGTTGGTCCCTAGTTCCTCTTATAGGGGCTTTGTGAAGGCAGGACCTTTCCTTGAGAAAAGTTCTTCCTTTCTTTTGTTGTTGTTAGGTGCTGTCAAGTTGGTATATAACTCATAGTGACCCTACATACAGTAGGTGAAACACTATTATCAGTGCTTCTCCACTATTCATGGGGTTTTCATTGGCTGATTGTTTTTTGGGAGTGGGTTGCCGAGTCCTTCTCCTAAGCCTACAGCACCTGGTGTTCCCAGGTGGTCTCCCATCTAGGTACTAACCAGGTCCGACCCTCCGAGATCTGGCAGGTTGGACACCACAGTGGTACGGCTGCAAGCTCCTTTCTCCTAACCTTCCCCCATTCAGTTTCTGCTTCTTTAGGAGCCTCTTTGTCTCTCCTGGGGAGCGTCAATTCACATCTTAATCATTTTGTGTGTAATCTCATTAGAGATAATCCCATTTGCCTACATGTCAGTGTCTTTCCTTGGTAGAGAGGCAGGGATTCCTATTGTTGGCTTTGGAAACCCAACCTGGGCTGAGCTTTAAATACCACAGTCATAGCTGAGTTCTTCTTTTGACTTTTCCATACTGGCATTGAAAGAGTTGGAGAAGGATTCTATAAACCTGTCACACTAAATCCCCATCCATCTTGATTTGAAAGCAAGGACATAATCTTGTTATTTGTTTTTTCAGTTTAAATGAAGCAAACATTTTGTTCATTGAAAAAATGAATTAATGTGGTCATTAAGCCCTCTTATAATTACCCTGTCTTAATTTGTAGGAGTAAAAGTATTTACAATAAATAAACAAAAGAACAAGCAAACAAGCATAAAACATACACAAACTAGCAAATACCTAACTCCCCTTGTTTTCTTTGAACATTTGCCATGATGGTTCTCATCCATCAGTCCTGAAGTGCTAAAATTCTGGTTCATGCAAACAACTACAGTTAAGTGGTTGAGGGCTTGAATCAAGAAGGCTAGGGATGGGTGGCCTGTCAAGCTGGATCACGTGAGTGGTGATCAGATTTTGCAGGATATGCCAATCCACGTGGCTCCATTTGTCATGACGTACACTATATTAAATGTGAGAAACAGCTCCTATGGAACCCCCCCTCTGCCATCCCCCTTCCCCCATATGCAGCACATTCAAATCTTCATCTTCTTAAAGTAGTGGGGAGCAGGGAACGCTGGTGGAGAACAGCAGTCATTCTCATTTGATGGTTAGAAAAAAAGAAAAGATGTTCGTACCACTCACTGACTGGCTAATGAATAATCAGACTTCACAGCGTGAGAGCTGGGGTGGTAATTTGGTTGCACGCCATGCTCCAAACCCATGGAATAGTGCTTCATTAATGTGAAGACCTGTATAATCAAACAATTAGCAGTCTCGCTGCAACGAAAGCAGCTTTTCATCAGCATATATACTTTATTGAAAGATGAGTCCCAAATCACGGGATCTGACAGCAGCTACACTTGCTCTAACTCCTAATGTCCACAACGTGGAGGGCAAATTTGGTGGCGCTTTTTGCCCTTACCGAGAGCTGGGGGTCCAGCAGCAGCTTCTGCTTTGACATCGCTGACTGGCATTCAACATCTGTAGGAAATACGGGATGAGGAGTATTCCTTCTGATTTTATTCGTATACAATTCTATTTTGTACCTTTCATATTTTTCCCCATTTTGCTTTCTCTGGAGATAAAATCCTTGGGAAAACTCTGGATTGTCATGGGGAAAGAGGAACTTTGATCTTTCTTTTACTGTATGTTGCTTCTTTACATTCATGATTTGTGTCCTCTTCGTTCTACGATAGCTGATTAGCCTCTTTGGAGACTTGGCCTCAGTAACCATGGAGAAAGGGTGCTGTTTTATGGCAAAATCTCTCATTTGCTTTGTTGACTAACTCACATCTAATGAATGCCCAACAGGGCTGCTCACAGAGTCAGGAGGCAGAGACCTTGGGTTCCTGGTGCCTATGGTTTTGAGTCTTTTTCTGTTCCCTAAACAAGCCCTGAATATATTGGGTTGTTTTCTGTACATTGATTAGTGCTAAGGAGGTGAAAAGGACCAACCCAATGCTTCAAAAAAGGTAAAATGCAAATTATCAACAGACTTCAAGGAATTTTAGTTTGTCTGTTCTAAATCAGGAGCAGCAAACTTGTGCTGTACAGAGCCAGATAACATATTTTTAGACTTTGAAGATCAAGAGGAAAATAAAAAATCTTTTGTAGATACTCGTATCATGACTATTTGAACACATTTCTTAGCTTCTGGGCCTTACAAAAACACACTATGGGCTGAGTTTGGCCAGTGATCCATAGTTTGCTGATGTCTGGTCTAAATCACGTTGTTGTTGTTGTTGTTAAGTGCCATCGAGTCAGGTCCAAATCATAGAAACCCTACGTACAATGGAAGTAAACCCTACCTGATACTGTGCCCTGTCCTCATAGGCTTTAAAAAAATCTTTTTCTGTGACCACCCAAGTCAGTAGTCTCTGTCTATCTTAATTTTATACATAGTTGCTATTTCATTGGGGATAATGAAAGTTTTTCAAGTATTGTGTTTTTGCAGGAGAGAAATTCTTAGCAACAATAAACAACAACAACAAAAGTATGGGATGGCTGGAATTCATTGGGGAGAGAGGTAAACAATGAATCAACCTGAAATAACTTAGTATCTATTGGTGGATTGAGGATAGTAATGGAGCAAGATATTCAGTTTACTCAAGTGGTTTGTGTGGATAAAACTGAGGGAACAGGGCCCGCAGTGTGTGGAATTTTAGAATCTGATCTTTGCACAGGCTCAGTGGTTTCACAAACCAGAAACTGTTTCACATATTATTGAATAGTTACAAACTATATTTTAATAAGTCAATCCTCAAAAAAGCTGGATAGGCTGTCAATGAAAGCATAGATGAAGTAAAGAAAACTATCACGAATCCTAGTATGCCCTTCATGACTGGAAGTCAGGTCAGATTCTAGAACTGGGTACCAAGACAATTATTTGGGGACACAATTGTCAGCAGGATGGAGGAAGTATTCCAAGGACAAGTCATGTCCTACTAACTACATGCTTTCTTTGACAGCTTACCCATGTGGTCAGTCTAGAATATATGGTATTTCGGGTCTCAGTAAGGTGTACGACCAGGGTTTCCATGAGATCTTTGTTGGCATAGTGGGGTGATATGTACTGGAAGCTAATGTGTTAAGGTGGATTTGCTAGTAGAATGTCAGGCTCTCAAGGATGCTGTCTAGAGGCTTGATCGTGCTATGGACAGAGATCTCTGACTGCCTGCTATGGTTTTGATGTGTTTCATCCCTCTAGATTGATGGATTGGAATCTTGGCCCTTAGTGCAGTTGTGTTGGGAGGTAGTATAAATCTTTAAGAGGCTGGGCCAAGTGGGAGGTTTTTAGGTCATTGGGGGAGTGCCCTTGGAAGGGATTATGATAGTTCTCTTAGAACCATTGGCTAGTTCTTTTGAGACAGTTCTTATAAAAAGAGCCAGCCTGGCCTCACTCAGCCGTCTGAATTACTCTGGATTTGTGATCTCTTCCACCCACACATGCCCTAATAGTTACTATATTATCTGCCATAAATTCCTCACTAGAGCTGAGCTGATACCTTCAGAATTATGAACTCAATGAAACTCTTTTGTTTATGAAGTCAGCTTGCCAAAGATATTTTGTTACAGTAACAGAAAACAGACTAATACACTCCCCATTAGGTGTTCTCCACCCTATTCTGTTTTACATCTTTATTAAAGATTTGCATGGGGACACAGAAGGTATTCTTGTCCAGTCTGCAGATGATGGAAGTCTAAAGAACCTATAGATTCATTGGATAACAGAGGTAGGGAATCAGCAAAATAGTCACAACTCTTGTTGTTGTTGTTGTTAGGTGCCATCAAGTTGCTATCCAACTCATAGCAACCCTACCTACAACAGGCAAAATACTATTCTCAGTGCTTCTCTCCTGTTCATAGGGTTAAGATTAGGGTTAGGGTTAGGCTTAGCACAACTCATATTGTAAACAAAATACAATTTATTGGGGCAAATGTACAATTTATTATTTGAATTAAAAAAAATCACATAAATCTTGGATAAAAAATTCCTTCTTTAACAAAAGCTGAAATGGAAACTTGATTTCAATTTTTAGTACTTGTAATAAGTCCATGGGGTAATTAGCATTACTTATGACTGTATTTGCCTGCAGCTGTAGCCCTGTGGCATCCAATCCCATTAGATCTCGGAAGCTAAGCAGGGTCGGGCCTGGTTAGTACCTGGATGGGAGACCGCCTGGGAACACCAGAAGCTGTAGGCTTGGGAGAAGGACCTGGCAACCCCCTCCCAAAAATCAATCTGCCATTGAAAACCCTATGAACAGCAGAGAAGCACTGACAATAGTGTTTCCCCTGTTGTACAGAGGGTCGCTATGAGT
>VMDO01003735.1:0-110807 GCA_007922755.1 Pedetes capensis | reverse complement strand
CTGTATTTGTGAGATTCAATTATCCAGACATGTTCACTTAGAGTGCCAAATCTTACTCGATTTCATTCCAAGCATATTTAGATGATACATTAAAAAGGAAATAGAAAAATGTATGTTTGGTAAAGAACTACTGAAAAGTCAGGGATGCAAAATTAAGTCATGTTGCTATGTTGAATGAAGGACTGTGGCAGCAGTTGTGCCTCTCTTTTCAGTTATGACCTTCAATGTGGACTTACTCAGAATTCCCTGGAATAAAATCAGGGGATTTGCAGTTTCAGAGACTTTTTACAGACCATTCGGATGGAAAGCCAGATTTAGGAGGTCGAGTCGTCAATGAAAGAAAAAAAAAATCATTGAATTAGTTAGCAACTTAAATCCGATTAATAACTTTTTCACTTGTTTTGGAATCCTAACACTAGATTGTGGTTTCTTTGTTTAAGGACAAATTAACTTTGCTTGCCAGCTGGTGCTAACTATAACCCTAAATCTCATTCATTTGAATAGGGATGTCTATAGGAATTAATGGGTTGAAGATTTGGAAAAATCACTGTAAACTTATCACTTTCTCCTGGGAGAAAAGTTCAAAGTCATTTTTCCCCTCAGGCAGCCAATCAGAATGAACATAAGAGCCAGGTGCCTTGGCACATGCCTGTCTTCCCAGCTACTCAGGAGGCTGGAGGATCATGAGTTTGAGGCCAGAGGCAGCCAGTCGTACAATTAGTGAGACGCTGTCTTAAAAGAAAAAATAAAAAAGGGGTTGAGGGTGCAGCTCAGTGGTAGAACACTTGCCTAGCATGGTTGAGGCCCTGGGTTCAAACTCCCAATGAAGGAGGGGGGGAGGAGGGAAAAGCACAATATGGGAAGGGGAAAGTCCATAGAGAGACAGGGTGCCAAAGGACTTGCCTTTGCTGCTTGTATTGCGGTGAATGTGTATAGCCATAACCCACATGGATCTACCATCAAGTCAGCTTCTAGAGACTCTTTCAAGCAGTCACCTGAGCTCAAAATCTAGGACTTCTTTCTTTTACTTGATCCTTGCATCTGGGTATTTATAATTTCTGATGACTGCATCGTAAGATGTATTCTTAAATCTGTCCTCCACTCCCTGTTCTCATTACATTTACAGTAATGATAGTCTACAATGTCAGCCTCCAGCTCCCAAATTTTCCTTCCTTCCTCCTAAGGCTGCCTAATCTGTCCACTTAAAGCCTGATCTAGTCCCATTTCTCCATCAGACACTCAAGATGAAGTCCAAGCTCATCAGACTACATGACAGATGTCCCAATGTCCTGCTCTCAACTTGTGTTCATTCACTCATTTGGTAATAATTTATTGAGTGTTTTCTTTTTGCAAGGTGTTGGGGCAACAAAAAGGAAAAAGTGATTTTATATCTCCCAGCACTGCCCTGAGTTCTTGCTCTAATTGTTTGCCCTGCTGGTGCCTCTTTTACCTTTCCATCTTTGAACATCAAATATCATCCAGACAAAATTCCTCCATTCCCATCTGAATTCTTCCCTGATCTCAACAAAGCAAAACAACCTACTCATCTTTGAACCCCCACAGAGCAATTTTTATGGCAATAATTACTGTTTAATAGTTTGGATATTTACGTGTTGATTTTCTGGTGGAATATAATTATCATTAAGGGTAGGAACAAGGCTTTATTCCTTTGCACTGCCTCTAGAATAGTGCCCAACAGTGAAGACATGCTCCATAAGTATTTGGTAGAATAGAAAATGATTCAGTTGGGTTAAAGGTGGGAGCTTTTGATTTATGGCACATAGAAGCCATAAAAAACAGAAATGATATAAAACACATACACCCTTCATAACTTAAATAAATATATGCCAGCATGCTCATAAGAAAAATCAGCATGCTCACTGAGGCCACGTCATGACTGAAGTGTCAACTCTCCTCCTCTTCTGCTTCTGCCAAACAAAGGCAGCTCCTTATGTTGTCGGTGGCCACTTTCGAGACCTGGTACCAGGAAGGCAGGTCGAGGGTCCAGCAGATCCAGAAGGCCTTGCTGGGAGACCGGCAGCAGCTTCCTTCCCAGTGCAGAAGATATTACCTTAGTTTGTTTGTGTTCAGTGTATAAAAGAATTTATATGAGACACAAATTACAGTAGAGACTATACATATAATTTATTGAAGGTACAGAATATAGACATAGATATTAATGATAGTCCACCTTCGGGATATGAAGGCAGACAGTAGTAAAGGAGCATTGTGGCCTAGAGCCCAGGCCACATAAGTCTTTTATAGTGAAATTTGGGCCCTCAGGGGAGGAAAGAAACATTCCTGGGGTCTATGCCTGGCATCTGCCATGTGTTTGCCAGCTTGTTGTGCTGTGGGGGCCTTGTATGTTGCTGTGATGCTGAAAGCTATGCCACTGGTATCTCAGATACCAGCAGGGCCACCCATGGTGGACAGGTTTTAGCTGAGCTTCCAGACTAAGACAGACTAAGGAGAAGGACCCAGCAGCCCACTCCCAAAATAATAAGCCATCGAAAACCCTTTGAATAGCAGAGAAGCACTGTGAGATATAGTGCTGGAAAATGAGTGCCTTAGGCTGGAAGACATTCAAGAAACAACTGGGGAAGAGTTGCTTCCTCAAAGAAGTGTCAACCTTAACAATGGGAATTTAGTAAAGCCCCTGAGACCTCCTTTGGCTGATGTGACATGACTCAAAATGAGAAAAAACATAGTGGCTGCAACCATCGGCTCAAACATAGAAAAATTGTGTGCATGGTACAGTGTTGAGTAGTGTTTCATTCTCCTGGACATAGGGTCGCTTTGAGTCAGATCCTACTTGAGGAACCCTAACAACAACATGATTGCAATGGGCTGATGGACTGTCCAGTGCCTTCTAAGGAATAGGCCCAAAAGCAGATGTTCCAAAAGGTTAGGAGTCCAGGCATCTGTGATCTTGATGAGGAAGCAGGCCCCTCTGAACACTGTCCTTTTCATTTGCTGGGGATGGGTGAATCTCATATGGTCCTTATCATCCTTCATGGCTGTATGCAGGGGCGATTTTAGTCCTCTGCTTCCTCCTGACAGGGAAGCCTTGACCAGTAGATCAGGACATTTGTCTCAGAAGGAGCTCACATTGATACTCAGATCCCAGGCGGCCGGGAAGTATATGGCTGGGAAGCACATGGCCGCAGGGGCCTTTACTGCCCTTTCTTCCTGCCTAGCACCCTCTAACGGAAAGGCTGGCCTCGGATGTCTCTGTTGACTTCTGCCTCCTGTGCACAGATAGACAACACGCACAGCATTTTCTGGGTGTCCTTCACCTCTAGCCAGTCCTCCTCCTATAATTTTCCCAGCACCCTGAGCAGAAGTAAGGACATTTCTCTTTTTTCTACAGGGGCCGTCACTTCACAACCATGCCACTTCCCTGCAGCACTCAGGAGGAGAAGGATGATTGGTTGGTCTCCTCCTCCTTCCTTTCTGGGTCCCACCTTCTCTCCAAGGAACAAGAAAGAGGAAACGCAGCCTAAGTTGAAAAACACTCAGCCTTTGTGTGCTCCAGAAAGGTGCCATGAAAATGGACGGAGATTGTAACATGCGGCCCTCTCTCCTCTGTCTCAGTAGAGGGTATTTTCGAGTTTGTAAGCATTAATTGGCCCTTTAGAAACTAGTATCAAGCAGGAAGTAATGGAGTAGTGACAGGGAAGCAGGGACTGCTTGTGCAGGGCATGCCACGGTATGGGTTTGAGCCTTTAAACTAGCAAGGGCTCTGCAGTCCTCATTGAAGGAGATGTTGTTAGGTGCTGTTGAGTCTGGTCTGACTCATAGTGACCCTCTGGCTGATTGTTTTTTGGGATTGCCTTGGGAGTGGTTTGCTACATCCTTCTCCCATTTCTCCCATTTTTGGGTTGCTGGCAACCGAGCTTGGGACCTCAGAGACTGCAGAGTGGTGCTCTACCAACTGGGCTGAATCCCAGCCCCTTTGTAGGTGATGGATCCTGACAATTAAGGCTCTCAAGGTGCCTTTGTGGGTGTGGCCAGCAGACATGCTCAGACGTTAGTCCCTCACGTGGAGACTGAGGTGTTACCAACACAGAGCAGGGTAGAACAGACACACTTAACAAGCGGACCACTAAGAAAAAAGGATAGAGTGACTGCCATGTCCCCTTTGGATTCCACATGAAAATCAGGCTTGACTTATTTCTAAAAGCAGCTGTCAATATCTAAAGATTTTGTTGTTTTGTTTTTTTGAGACGTGGTCTTGCAGTGAAGGCCAGGCTAGCCTCAAACTCCCATCGATCCTCCTGCCTCAGCCTCCTGAGTGCTTGGGATTACAGATGTGGACCACCAAGGTTGGCTAGATTTATTTCTAAAATTATTTGTAAATAGAGTTCTTCTAAAAACCATTGAGAGAAAATTTAAAGATTGGGAAATCTAAGCATTATTTAATATCTATGTGCCAACCATAAAACATACCCAAACTCTCTAAACTACATGGTTTTCTGTTGAAGTATCTATGAATATGATGCTACACTATATGAATATTAGAAAATAATCAGTTTAGATAATTCAGCATCTCACTGGAGAAATGTATTATTATTCACTTATGATTGATAAATATTAAAACCAAGAACAAAATTAAAGCTAGTCTTTTATCACAAAGCTTAACATTTTTCTTTCTCCCCCACATCCTAAAAATATTAGTAGAAATTCTTTTCTTTATTTTTTTGGTATTTTGTAACTAAAAGAAAATTTCTTTTTCCAAAACAACAAAAATCCTCTTAGATTTCACAAATCATTGCCATGAGCTACCCCACATTTGAATCCAGAAAATGCGCTTGGCATTATCCTTCTCTGTTCACATATATTTGAAGTAAATTACATCAAATTGTATTTGAAATACCAAACTGGCATTAATGGAAGCTTTTTTTTTGCTCCAGGCACCATTTTAAAATAGATGAGCATAAAAATGCAGACTGCATCATTAAGTTTATATGAAACTAGAGAGAATAAAAATCACCATGTAAGTTCTAATAAGATGTGTTTTTCATTCCAGTTTAATAACCCAAGACTATATTCATCTTCTGGTATAATAAATATACAGAGAGAAATGTATTCTTTTGTGGGCTTAACATGTTGAGGTTCCCTCCCCCACTGCTACCCCCTAAGAAGATAGAGTTTTCTGGGAAGCTGGGTGAAGAAAATTCTTTAATATGGCAGTGCAGCGTATTATTATCATAAATAATTAATGTGCACAGCAGAAGAACGCTGAGCTTCATTAATAATTCTTATTTTTAGTTGGCATAAGCTAGAGGTGCTGTATCTTCTTTCATTCTATCTATGTCAATTTCCTTGATTTTAATTTAATAGATGTTAAAAATTTTAAAGCTATGCTACATTATGCAGTGGGTTTTTGTTTTTGAGTGTATAACATCCTACTGCTAATTCTTACCTGTCAAGATATTTTTAGAAACAGGCAAAAGGAAGGGGGGGGGAGTTGTGATGTGCAAGGTGGAGTGGGAGCCAGTGTCAAAGCCTTCCATCTTCCATTCCCTCTGGGACTAGTTAAGATGTTCCTCTGATTGGAACCTCAGGAAATGTTAAGAATCTCGGCCATGAATTTGAGCTCATCAAACTCATCGACTTATTTTTCAAACTCACCTTCTGTACTCTGAAAACACGAGTTCTCCCTGACACAACCTTGCATTTTTGATCAACTACGTCACTTGTCAAAACCTCCAGATCTTTGATAAAAAGCATTTTCAGTTTATTAATTCAGCCTCTGAGCAAGAAAGCCGCTAAGCATTTCTGATGAGTACAATGAAGGAAATAAAGAGCCTGTTCCTGAGGGCTGCAGAGTTGCACTTTACGAGGAAAGGGAAGGAGCCCATGTGCCGTTCCAACTTACAAGGATCGATCTGCAACCTGACAACTGTGAGAAAACCACTCAACGTTATTTCATGGGAAAGTAAAGCCAGGAAAGAAAGAGAACTGCAGTCACCTTGGGGGAAAATAATTCCGATACGCACCGACGTGAATGTTGGTCTAGTGGTCTATGTGCTTTTTCCTTCCCTACTGAACGCTATGCTATGGCTGAGATTCTTCTTTGCAGCCACAGAGCTCCTTGGTTCATTTGCCTTTGCCAGGCAGGTATCGAGTAGCTTTCTATGGAGTTCAACTAAGGTGAGAAGAGAAATCCTAGCAGCACCTACAATATGATCTGAGACACCCCCGCTGCTTCTTCTGTGTTCAGAAAAATTCAAGCACTCAGTTTAACCCATGAGTAGACAGTGTCCATCCTAGAAGTCACAGGCATTGCCAGAGGAGCGGAGCAATCCTCATGCCTCCTTCAGGTCCCCATGGCCACACCTGGCACTGGGCCACATCCTTTGAGCTTATGGTCCAGCAAGGCCCTCTGCTAGCTTCTGGTGTGGGTTTTGCAGTTCCTGATTCACTGTAAGCTTTGAGATAGAAGAATTGTTAGTAGCTGAGAGGTCTGAGTAATTAGCAAGATGCCTTGCATTTATTGAGCACTCACTACAGACTGCCAAAAGAACCAACAGATCTGTCCTAGAAGAAGTGCAACCAGAGTGCTCCTTGGAAGCAAGGATGGCTAGACTGCGTGTTACATATTTTGGACATGTAGTCAGGAGGGACCAATCCCTGGAGAAAGACATCATGTTTGGGAGAGTGGCAGGTCAACGAAAAAAAAAGGAAACCCCCCTGCTAGATGGATTGACACAGTGTCTGCAACAATGGGTTTAAACATAAATAAGACTGTGTGTCTGGCACAGAATTGAGGAGTGTTTCAATCCTCCTGTACACAGGGTCTCTATGAATCGGACTCGACTTGATGGCATCTAAGAACAGCAACAACAACACTATGTGCCCACCTTGCTTAACACATGGCATCCCTCCCTCCCCCCTCTAATTCTCATAGCAAATCTTCCTTGAGCAAATTGATTTACTAAAATTCAAATAGCTTTATCTCTAAAATGGGCAAATATTTAGTTTGTTAAGAGTTTAAATAACTTCTGATGGCCAGATACAGGACTAAGAAGATTTATGAAGCTCAGAGTAGAAGCCAAATTTCTTGGGAGATATATATCATGACTGTGTATGTATCTGGCCTGAAGCCGTGCCGCTGTGTCTTTGGATCCCATCAGATCTCGGAAGCTAACCAGGGTCAGGTGTGGTTAGTCCTTGGATGGGAGCTTGCCTGGGAAAACTGGGTGTAGTAGGCTTAGGAGAAGGATCTGGCAGTCAATTCCCAAAGAACTATCAGCCATTGAAAACCCTATGAATAGCAGAGAAGCACTGACAATAGTGCCAGGCATAGCACAGTGCCAGGTAATGTATCATCTGTTGTACATAGGGTTGCTATGAGTTGGTTCTGACTCCACGACACCTAACAACAACAACATGTATGTACCTGTCTCTATATATCAGGAAAATAATTTTTAGCAACATAGACCCTTAATATTGTACTAATTCAATATTAGCCAAGTGTTAGGGGTTTTTATTTTTTTGCTAATTTGTTTCATCTTGCAGGACTCATCTGACCACCTTCTGCCATAACTTGGAATGCTCTCAGAAAATGCAGACTTACCCTAACATTAGTAGGAGATGAGGATATCAGGAAAAGTAAATCTGATGCCAAAAATTCATATCATCCTATGAATTTCCAATGTGCCCTCTGCACCTCCAGCCAGCTCCCAGACTCCAGCCCCTGTGCTAGTGGGCAGTTGACCTGCAAGCCCAGGGCCATCTTTAATCTCCACTGGAGGACTTTGGAGCCTCAGCTGCCCTGCAGTAGGAAGTGGAGGGCAGGCAGAGAGTGCTCAGCCTGGTTTAGGATCAGTCTAAAATTATACTGAGTGGACACTTGGTATTCTGCACTCGTAGATGCTCTGTAACCTTACAGACTCTGCACCTTGCTGGTGGTTCTCTGGTCTTTGCAGATGGTGCTGGATTGGACATGCTTCAACTTCTTTCCACCCCCCTAATGTTCCCCTTGCCCATATCCTGGGCACTCTCTACCCATTCTTCCAGAGCGGTCTTCTGTTTGAAACTTGCTGGCTGACTTGGATTCTTGAGCTGGCCTGCACCTTCCTAGACAGTAAGGAACAGGACACCTGCTTTACACACTTGTCCCTGCAGATGTCCTGTGCAAGGGAACATGCTATTCTCACATCTCCATTTAGAGTTCCCATCTCTGTTGTTTAGTGGCACAGGGAGTTCCACGACCTTGCCTGCATAATATCTTAGCATCTCCATGGCAGAGATTGCAAAAAGACAAACATTGTATGTGTGCAAGGGAGAAAAGCTTTGGTTTAACACCCCCAGGGTCCATAATTGGCAAAGGAGAAAAATAATATGAGGTGAAAGTTGCCAGCCATGGAGTCTCAGAGTCCACACTGAAAAACAAACGAGTTTCAGTGGAGGGCCTTCCTTCCCCTGCATTCTCTGACGCAGCCAGGGTCTTTGCATTGCAGAGTATTTAATTACGCACAGTAAACTTGTCTTTGGAAGTTGAGGGGTCGATCTGAGGAGGACTGTTTGTACCACACAGGAAAATCCTCACCTCAGACACACTGGTGTCGTGAAAAAAGATGTATTTGTAAATATCAGTGTCAAACCAGGAGGAAGAAATGCTAAGGATTGCTGTTGTGAATGGAGAAGTCTTGTTTAAACTCAGTATAAACTTGTCTGGCTCAGTTGGTGAATGGCATATACTACTCATAAAACATTGATTTAACAGAATTGCTTTGTCGAATGATTGAGAAGATGGACTGAACACCTAAATCACCAGATTTTGAATCTTGACTATACCTTTTATTGGCTGTGTGATACTGGGAAATTTACTTAACCTGTCTGTGCCCCCATTGCCTCATCTGTAAAATAGAATATTTTTAGGGATATGGTAAAGCTCGAAAATAAATAAATGTACACATAGTACTTAAAATAGTGCATGATATGTAGTAAATCTTTGATAATATTAGGTATTATTACTATTTTAAACACAGTTTGTAAGGAATTAAAATATAACTAAATTTCTATTTAATATTCTTTAATCTTTCCTGGGTGATGAACCAGAGGCATGCAACACTTTGGAGCCATCCCTGAAAATCTCTTAGAGGCAATATCAATTTAAGCCAGACCTCACAGCACAGTATGAATCACGGGTGTACAACTCAGCTCCACACAATGGTCATCAAGTTCACACAAGATGAAACCACACAACAAATGTCAATTGACTAATTTATAAAGAGTGCTAATTTACCACCACATTGAAGGCTTTATTTGCATTGCTCAGTTTATTCTTCTATTAGGAAACCAAGTTAAGATGCCAGGGCTGGCATCAGAATTATCTCCAGGGCATTTCTACAAAGCTTTGGTAGCTCCAGGAGCTCTCTACAGGCATGAGGTCTATACCCCAAGTTCAGCTTTCCAGAGACGGTATCACCTTGTGTAAGCAGATAAGCAATAAGAATTTCTTACTCTGCACTTCTGTCATTTCTGGATTCCCTTTTGGCCCATGCTCCTCAGGCCCATTTGGTGCGACAAATACCCCTTCAAATGCCAGTGTACGGGACTGTTGTCACAAACATGGCACCATTTTAAGTGTTGTTGTTGTTGTTGTTGTTGTTGTTGTTAGGTGCCGTTGAGTCGAGTCCGACTCATAGCGACTTTATGTACAACAGATGGAAACACTTCTTGATTCTGTGCCAGTCACACAATCTTATTTATGTTTAAGCCCATTGTTGCAGACACTGTTTCAATCCATCTGGTGGAGGGTTTCCCTTTTTTTTTCATTGACTTGCTACTCCCAAACATGATGTCTTTCTCCAGGGATTGATCTCTCCTGACTATATGTCCAAAATATGTACAGACTAAATTTGGTTTGGCTGGGGCTTAACTCAGTTGGTAGAGTGCTGCTCTGTACTCTCTGAGGCCCTAGGTTTGATCCCCAGCACCACATGAACAGAAGGACCTGACAGCCCACTCCCAATACAATCCTGAAACAATCCCATCAGTTGAAAACCCTATGAATAGCAGAGGAGCACTGACATAATACCAGGCATGGCACAGTGTCAAGGAGTGTTTCATTCTTTTGTACATAGAATAGGGTTGCTATGAGTTGGAACGGACTTACTGGCACCTAATGACAACAACAATAACAACATCTAAACCTTCACATGTCTCTCAGCTTCTCGTGCTGTGGGGTCTTGCATGTTGCTGTGATGCTGAAAGCTATGCCACTGAGATTTCAGATACCAGCAGGGCTACCCATGGTGGACAGCTTTCAGCTGCGCTTCCAGACCAAAACAAACTAGGGAGAAGGTCTTGGCAGCCGACTCCCAAGACAATCAGCCATTGAAAATCCTATGAATAGCAGAGAAGCACTATCAAATATAGTGCCGGGAATGACCAATGAAGAGTTGCCTTCTAAGAGTAGAGTCAAGGTTAATGACAGGAATGGAGCAAAGATCCTGATGTGGCACAACTCAAAATGAGAAGAAACATAGTGGCTGCAACAATGGGTTCAAACAAAGAAAGATCATGTGCGTGGCACAGTGCTGGGAAGCATTTCATTTTGTTGTACGTAGAGTCACTGTGAGTCTGACCCAACTCCACAGCATCTAACAAAAGTAGTCAGTAAAATAACATCCTCTAAACCAGATCAGAAAATAACTTATCACAAAACAGGTATGTGCAAGTAGAGAAAGGACAGCACATCATTCTAAAGTAACTTGGGGCCCATTTATGATTCCATTTGCATCTATTCTGTTAAACAAAGGAACATTATAAGCACCATCTCTCCTACTTTAAAAAAAAAAAAAAGAAATACCTTACTCCAGAAAATTTGTTCCAGGGAGGTTGTGGCTGAAATGGGATTTTAACCATATCTATGTCCTAAAGTGTTTCGTTTTTGATTTAAACATATCACACTTGAGAAATGATTGAACAACTGGTGAGAAGTCACAAAAATATTAAGTGTAATGAGCTCATTTAAATAGAAACAGACGTGCTATCCTGCTGGTTGTCAAAAGTTTTCTGAGCTGGTTTCTCTCGAGTAAGCAGGGTCCTACAGACTGTGTCCATCTGCCTTTGTGAAAGAGTATTTGATGTGCTCCAGGAGGAAGTGCTCCTGTGGAAGCACCATTTGGAATTATTGATCTCTTGATCACTTGTCAATCTCAGTGGGAAACTGGAACAGCAATGGGTGCAGGCAGGCACCACCAGTGCCAAGAACATTTTTTAAAAAAATTGGATGAATAGATGGCTGGAATGAAGATAAAATCATGCTTAATAATGAGAGAACACGTTTACTCATCTTCTTAAGTCACAAAATGGAATTTTTCTAGTTTTCCCAAAGGCTTTGTTGGTCTTCTTTGACCATACTGACAGATCTGTCCCTCTCTTCCCAGTTCTTAAATTTCTAGTCTCACAGTTTCCAAGGAATCACATTTACTATCGAGGTTCTAAGGTATAGATTCTACTTTCTTGCTCAGGTATAATGACCTTTAAGAGCAATTTAAGACATTGGGCAAAACTATTAACATTATCTTGCTACTATTCCCTTAAATGTAGACCACAGAATTCCAGGCAAAGAAAGGAGCCTGGATATCCAGTTTACTCCTTCAGAGTTTAACATGGAAGGAATGAAAGCCCAGAGAAGTGCAGTGAGATCTTGAGCCTGGTACTCCTTTTTTTCTTTAGGAAAAGTATCTCTTAATTTGGTGAGGTAGAAGTTTTACTTTGTAAAACAAATACACAGAGGTTGGTTTTAAGACTATTGAAAGACAGCCTTAGTGTGTTACGCTTCGTGTGCTTTTTTGTTGTTGTATGTAGGTCTTCAGTAACTAGAGGCACTCATCAATATTTATTGAATAATTAAACCCATGGAAGATTGGACTCCATGTCACTATTACAAATACCAAGTTCCTGGACAATGGTGATGCATAGAAAGCGATGCAAATAAATGTGGGTAATGATGTCCATATCCAAAAGAAAAGACAAAATAATTTCTAGCCAACAATTCAGTGTATAAATATATTTAGGAATGTTATCGAGGCACAGAAGACAATCTGAGGTCATGCATGGTAGAAGGTTTCCTGAAACGGTATTTAAATTTATGTGAAAATGAGTTTGACTTTGGGATTAAGTTATTTGTTAGCTCAGCTACAGTGACCCTGGCTTTCCTTCACATTTCCCCATTTTGTTTTGCTTTTGAGGCGTATATTGAGGGAAATCAAATGAACTAAGCAAGCAAAACTTTGCCCTATGGTGCAAAGAGGAGCAGGAAGGAGATTCCTGTGCAGAACATGGTTCACATGTGCATCTGTATCTGTCCCCCTTGGTGAAGGAATACCTGGGCCTGGCTTGTTAGCTGCTCTTCTGTCTTCTGAGTTTCTCAAGAAGGGTTCCCCCTGCAGACACATCACACATACTTGCCCTCAATTATCTCAGAGCTTGGAGGATGTTGTTATTGTTGTCGTTGTTGTGAGGTGCCCTTGAATTAGGTCTGACTCTCAGTGACCCAATGTACAACAGAACGAAACACTCCCTGACACTTACCATGTCCGACACTATGGAAGTACTTCTCTGCCATTCATAGGGTATTCGATGGCTGATTGTTTTGGGAGTGGCCTTCCATATCCTCCTCTCATTTTATGCAGTGCTGGGGATCGAACCCAGGGCCTCAGAGAGCACAGAGCAGCACTCTACCAACAGAATATGAGAATAAGAGTGTCTTCTAAGAAACAGGACATGGCCGAGCTCACTTCCTGGATGCTGTGCTCAGGGCCTTGTGTGAACTTTTTTCTTACCTAGGACTCTGTTTACCTCACCTGAGCAAGGGCACTTTCTTCGCTGCTCCTCCCAATGCAGATGCTAGAAATAAAAAAAAAAAGACCCTAACCTAAAATGAGTCACAGCCAGGGCTTCCTTGTTAAACAAAGCAAGGGCATTTTTTGCTTTTTTAAACTTAACAATTGGTAGAGGAAAGTTTCACTTCGTAAATAGTCTACACTCTAGTGATGGCGTGCATCCTGGTTTGGTTCACTTGGCATATGGCTGTCTCTGTGTCACGAGGATGCAGTGGATTTTAGTGGCATGAGGACCCCACAATGCTTGAGGGGCGGCTGGGAAAACAGCCTCCAACTCAGAGCCATCCAACCCCCTCCAGTCATTTCCTATTTTTAATATTAAAGAAATATGGAGCGAAACAGGAGAGAACACAGTGTTCTGGGAAACCAGTAATCAAATGGCCCGAAGCTAATGTTTACTTTTTGAAATGTTTTACGAAGGCATCACTTGGAGATGTGAAAAAGAGAGAAAGCACCTAATGATAGCTTTTCAATTGCGGAAATAGAAAAGCAGCACAGACATGATCATTGAATTTGGTTTGGACGGTCAAAATCTGCGTGATCCTACAGCTGTATTTTCTAAACCATCCACTTGACTTTTAATATGTGTTCCACATTTTGTTTCCTTCGTGTGTAGCTGCGTTTGAAAGCGGGGTGGGGGTGGAGGAGGCGGGGAGAATGAATGAGAATGAAGAAGTCCAGCTTCATCTTCCAGGAACTTGAGTTGATGGCTCCTTGCTCTTTGCCCTACATAAGTGACCCTGGTGCACATAGCAGGCAAACCTAAGGGAAGGAATGTTTCTGTTGTACTTCTAGATTAAATTCCACTTGAATTCTGCAGCCTGAGTTCCATAGCAGTGGCATAATTTTATTAATGAAATCCAAGTCCGGTTGTGTATTATAGAAACATTTGTGTCCTCAAAAATCTTTCTGGATTATCCAGAAAAGAATCACTATGTGTCTCAAGAGAAGTCCATTTGACCTTGGGTTGCAATTATGGTTTGGACCTAAATTGTCCCCCAAAGGTCATGTGACTTAGTCCCCAGCTGCTGGTGCTGTCCTGGGAGACTGTTGAATTTTGGGAGATGGGCTTTTGGTGGAAGTTTGCTCCCTGGGGGTTGGCCTTTGGATGTCCCTCCCCACACCAAACTGAGGCTCAGCTCTCTCTCTCCTCTCTCTTTCACTCTCTCTCTCTACTCCTGGTCGGCCATACTGTGAGGTCATCAATAGTAAGCCTTGTTGCCACCACCGCCGCCATGCTGCCATTATGGACTCATTCTCTAACTGTGAGCTCCCAATAAACCTCTTTCCCCATACATTTTTAGGTGGGCTTTTCTGCTGCAGCAGTGACAGCTGACTAATTCAGAAAACAGGCACCAGGAGAGTGGGGTCATTGCTGGGCAGAAACCTAACCATGGGAATTCTGGGCCTTTGGAACTTATTTGCAGGAGTTTTGAAGGGTCGGGAGAGGTGGGCAAGAGAAGCCCTGGAGGGCTTGAGGAGCGATTCCAGTGAGAGTAAGGAAAACAGGAATACTACTGCCGGTAGAAACACAGACGGGGCTCACAGTGTTTTAAGGGAAAATGATGACTCTCTCAGGCAGATTCTGCTTTACTTGGTTCTACGATCAAAGCCCACAGATGAAAGAGTCAAGAAATCAAAAGATGCATTGTGTTGGGAAAAGCCATGGCAAAAGATCTCTTTAGAGAGTTGAAAAGTAAAGACGTCCCGTTGAAGACGAAGGTGCAGCTGACTCATGCCGTGGTATTTTCAGTTGCATCATATGGTTGTGAAAGATGGACATTGAACAAAGGAGACAGGAGAAGAATCGATGCTTTTGAATTATGGTGCTGGAGACGAATATTGAATATACCATGGACTGCCAAAAGAACCAACATATCTGACCTAGAAGAAGTGCAACCAGAGTGCTCCTTGAAAGCAAGGATTGCTAGGCTACATTTTATGTATTTTAGACATGTAGTCAGTAGGGATGGCTAGACTGCATCTTATGTCCTTTGGACATGTAGTCAGAAAGGACCAATCCCTGGAGAAGGACATCATGTTTGGGAGAGTGGCAGGTCAATGAAAAAAAGAAAAGCCCTCCACTAGATGGATTGACACACTGTCTGCAACAATGGGCTTAAAATTAAATAAGATCATGTGCCTGGCACACAATCGAGGAGTGTTTTGATCTGTTTTATATAGGGTCACTATGAGTCAGATTCGACTCCATGGCACCTAACAACAACAGCAACAACAACAACAACGTCAGGAGGGACCAATCCCTGGAGAATGACATGATGTTTGGGAGAGTGGCAGGTCAACGAAAAAAATGAAAACCTTCAACTGGATAGATTGACACAGCTTTAGGCATTAGAGTTGCTAGAAGAAGGCCAGTGTAGCTGGAGTGTATCAAGGGAAGTCATAAAGGACTTTAGGGGGAAAGGAAGTCATTTAGCATGACTTCTAAGGTCAGTGGAGAACCAGTATGGGGTTTTAATCATAACAGTGACCTGGGCCTTCACAGTCGTATTATTTTTTATTAGTTTTTCGACTCTTTGGTATAGACTTTGTAATCTTATGGTGCCAATAATCTCTACATTTATTACTGGACCCTCCTTGAGAAAGTGAGGTATTCTAAAAACTAGGCCAAATTGTGTACAGATGGCAGGTGAGGGAAAGCTGGGGCAGCGCAGTCTCTCAAGGAGGCTTGCGGCTGTGGACTGAGTTGTGTTCCTGCCAAAATTCATATGGGAAGCCCTCCTCCAGTGTGGTGGCATTTGGATATGGAACCTTGAGAGGTAATTGGATTTAATTGAGGTCATGAGGTGGGGCCCTGTTGACAAGATTAGTGCCCTTATAAGAATAGTGATGTAAAGAATGCATAACAGAAAAAGCCAATGCTGTATTACTCTGTACCCCATCATCATTTACTGATAAAGGGGAAAAAAAAGAGAGAGAGAGAGAATAGTCCAGAATACTTGTGTGCCAGAGTCCTAGCTTGCTCTTTTGCTCTCTTCTCCTCCCTTCTCCTCTCTTCTCCTCTCCTCTCCTGTCTTCTCCTCTCCTATCTTCTCTTCTCTTCTCTTTTTTCTTTCTCTTTGTCTTCCCATCCCTTCTCTCTCTCTCTCCCCCTTCCCTCCACCCTCTCTTACCTGTCTTCCTTCCCCCTCTTTCCTTTTCTTTTTCTTCTCCCCCCTATGTGAGGATGTAGCAAGAAGGTTGCTATCTGCAAGCTAGGGAAAGGAGTCTCATCAGAAACCAAATCACTCTGATCTTGGATTTTTAGCATCCAGAACCATGATAATAGATTTACATGGGTTTAAGCCATACAGTCTATGATATTGTGTTATGACTAATTCTACTCACTGTGAGCAATGAAGATCATTATTCAGAATGAAGCACTGAGACATGATTTCATCTCCTGGGAGCCTGCTGTACACTGTGGTCTGTGGTGGGAATGGGTAGTGGTATTTCCGAGACTTCGAGCTTCAGTGACTGCTCCTCATTTTCAGTATCACATCTTCTTGGGTCTTTCTAATTCATTGTTGCCCAACCATTTTGGCAACATGCATGGGGTTTGTGGAAGACTATTTTTCCACTGATGCGTGTGTGTTGATGTGCATACACGTGACAGAAGGTGGAGCTCAGGCAATTCTGCAAGTGATGGGAAGTGGTTGTAAATATAGATGAAGCTTGTTCAGTACCAGTCCATGGCCTAAGGGTAGGGGAACCCTGTTCTAATTAACCATTTCCTTATAGGGAACATAGCTACAGTGGGCATCTGCATGGAGTACACAGCTGGTAGGTCCCCTTCTCTAGGTTAGGGGGATTGTTCTTAAGTGCCGTGGAGTCAGGTCCAACTCATAGGACCTTCATTGTTTCAGGATTGCTTTGGGAATGGGTTGCCACGTTCTCCCATTTTTATGGTGCTGGGGATCAAAGATTGAATCCAGGTCCTCAGAGAGTATGGAGCATCATTCTACCAACTGAGCTAAACCACAGGTTCAAGGGGAGGACAGTTAATACCCACCTGGAGCCTGTGGCCACCCTGAAAGTTCCTGATGTTCATTAATCATATGTTCCCTTTTTAGTTTAATTTTATTGTATTTTATTGTGCTAAGAATGGAACCCAGGGCCTGGTGTATGTTAGTCAAATGCTCTACTACTGCACTGTACCTGTGGCTCCCCTATATTTATTAATAACCTAGAAAGTTCTCATTGTCCTCTTTTAATGAGTACATCTTAAATACAAATGGCATCAAATCTATTTTGGAAATTTTTAATCTTTTTTTAACTTTTTATTTCTTAGCTCTCAACTGCCCTTCAGCATATTCTCTTCAAAGGGGTACAGCGGCCTTCCTGAGTACATTTGCTCTACAAGTTCAAATGAACAGTAGTCTGCTTTTACAAATTCACTTCTCTTTCATTTTATGAATCCAAATTGTTTCTTACACTTTTAAGGGAAATGCATATAAATAAAGTGTCATGCTGAAGGAATTTTAAAGTCTGATTCATTTTTATTTTAAAATTCTAATTTCTAGTGGTTATTATTTTGAAAAATTGGTAGAATTTAGGCAACTTGATGCCATTCTCATACACCCATGAAGTCAGTTTTGTTTGCTGTGGTTGCAGTTTTCTTTTTTCTTTTTTTTGCTGTACTTGGGTGTTAAGGCCTAGGCCTCACAGATACTTGGCAAGTGCTCCACCACTGAGCTGCTCCCTCAGCCCATTTTTCATTTTTTATCTTGAGACAGGGTCTCGCTAAGTTACATAGACTGCCTCTAGCTTCAAACCTGTGATCCTCCTGCCTCCGCCTCCCAAGTCACTGGGATTACAGGCATGCGCCACTATGCCCAGCTTTCAAAAAGTCAATTTTAAACAGCTTCTTGTTAGGTGCCGTCAAGTCAGTATCTGACTCATAGCGACCCTCATACGTTTTTTCAATGGCTGACTGTTTCGGGATTGCCTTGGGAGTGGATTGCCAGGTCCTTCTCCCATTTTTGTGGTGCTGGGAATTGAACTCAGGACCTCAGAGACTGCAGCGCAGTGCTCTACCAACTGAGCTAAATCCCAGCCCCATACAGCTTCTAGTCCTATTGAATTGTTTTACGTCATGTTGATTCTCCTGTGTCTATAAGTTGCATGAAGTCAGAGATTGTTGTCTGTCCTGTTCAGTGCCCTGTCCTTTCCATCCTGGGATTTTCTTCAGTATTTATTGAATGAATGTAGGAAATTGGACAGTACTGAATAGTTAGTTAGTAAAATAAGAACACCTGTCTCCTCGAATGGAATATTTTTGAGAAGTTCTGGGGCTCTGGCGGCTCCTAAATGGAGTTCCTATTTCAATCCTGGAACTATCAGGATAGACTGTCTCAGATGTTCAGAGAAGTGAGCTTGACCTCCACAAAGTGCATCACATAGAACAGCAGCAGACAGAAACGATGTTGGTGCAGCTCTTTGTCTGCAGAGATGCTTTGGGTCCCAAAAAGTTCTCTGGGGAAAGTGCATCAAGGGCAAAGTTCTCTTTTCTAAAACTGCAAGGGAAAAGCACAATATTCTGTGGGAAACTCCTTCTAGTAACAGACTGGGGGTTTGAATTGACAAGAAATTGAGCTGCCTGAGGTGGCCCTTCTCATCTGGCAGCATGAGATCCTTTTGGTCTGTAAACTCAATCCTAATGCAGTTCCACAAAGATTGGTGGAGACTGGACACTATTCACAATGGAATGAAGTCACAAGCAGCTTAGCAGGTGTAATGCTGTCTTCTGATCTCTGTAAATAATACTCTGTTGAGCATGTTTTTCTCATAAAAATACCTCCACCTCCTGCTTCTGAGAGAGCTATTTTATCTGCCTTGTAAACGATGTCATGGTGCATAAGCAACTAACCAATAATCCTCAAATACCTCTTTGATGTTCCTATTGATTACAATTTCCCTGGCAGGGTCTGCTGCTGTGTGTGAGAGGGGCAGGTCTCTTGAGTTGCATGGAAATTTCTTGGAGATATTTTTAGTTTTAATAGTGATGTGGACAAATCTAGTCTCTTCCTATAGCCTTTTACTCTCAAGGAAAAGAAAAATAAAATCATGTCCCAGTGTATCAGATAGATATCTTTTTTTACTGAGACATAATTCCATTTGATGGTATAGTACCCAAGTATATGCTTCATGTATTAGCTAAGAAAAAATGCTTGTCTTGTTATCATTTTTGACAAGAAAAGAAAGCTGTATGATCTCCTTCAATAAATGAATGGGTAAACAAACTATTGTCTATTCCTACAATGGAATCCCACTCAACAATGAAAAGGCACAAACTTGATTCACACAGTGACGTAGATGAATGTCAAATGCATTTTGCTACGTGAAAAGAGCCAGACCCAAAGCTACATAATATATGATTCCTTTTATATAACATTCTAGAAAGGCAAAAATAAAGTCGTTGCTAGGGGCTGCAGTTTGGGAGGGGGATTAGTTGACTATGGAAAGGTGGAATGAGGGCATCTGGACAGAGGGTGGTGATGGAACTGTCCTTATCCTGACTGTGGTGGTGGACGTACAACTCTTGATTTCTCCAAACCCAGACAACCATGAATTTCACTCTATATAAATTAACAAAGAAATGAGCTGCATAAAGTAAATCCAGGATCAAATTAAACATTATTAAGAAAACAGTCAGCTATACCTTTCAGTCAGACAGCAAAGTATATGAAGACAGAGTCTGTAAGCGTGTTTCCCAAATACAAACACCTCTAAGTATGCATTATGTGTTGTCCAAAAAAGGCTTCCAAAGTGCTCCTCAGTGGAAAGAGTCAAATAAATTTGAGCTGACTGTCTTTCATAATCTTATTCTTCTATTCTTTTTGGGAGAAGTTCCACAGCAGGAAACAAATAAATAAGCCAACATAAACAACAGTAACAAGCACTTAGCTTTAACTTTGTGGTTGTTGAACTTGTTGAAAATGAAACTCTGCTGTTCACAGTATATCATTGAACCCCTAGTAGAAATAATGTGATAATTCCTGATCTGCAATAGGGTGCCATTTTATCACAGAAGCACAAACTCTTCCTGCTGGAGGGAACCTGAAGAGATCGTCTGTACTTTTGGGTAGATGCAAGACTTAACAATCTTTGACAGAGACGAACATATTTTCAAGAATGTCCAGGTCCTAATTTCACACTTTTTTCTGTGTTTAACAATTTTCTCTGTTAGGCTTACTCTAAAGAAGATTACTCTAACTTTTTACTGTGATATCTGTCTGTCTGTCTGTCTGTCTGTCTCTCTCTCTGTGCGAAGATTGGGTACAGCTCTTCATGCTGAGCTGATTCAAAGAGCTCATGGTAGAGAGTAGTAAATGTCTCTGGGGGTGCCTCATAAGGGTACCCCTCAAACCTGGCAACCAGCTTTTATGGCTATGTTGTTGGTAGGTCCTGTTGAGTCAAATCCAAGTCATAGTGACCCTAAATACAGCAGAATGAAATATTACCCAACATTGTGCCATGCACATGACCTTTTTATGTCTGAGCTCATTGTTGCAGTCACTGTGTTTCCTCTCATTCTGAGTTGCGCCACATCTGCAAAAGGAGGTCCCAGGGGCTTTACTCCATTCTCATCATTAAGGTGGACTCTATTTTGAGGAGGCATATCTTTCCCAGGCATTTCCTGAATGCCTTCCAGCCTGGGGAGCTTATTCTCCGGCACCCTTCTTGAAAGTGCTTCTCTGATCTTCATAGGGTTTTCAATGATTAATTGTTCTGTGAGTGGGCTGCTGCTGTGTCCTTCTCTGTAGTTTGTCTAAGTCTGGAAGCTCAGCTGAAACCTGTCCACCATGGGTGGCCCTGCTGGTATCTGAAATACCAGTGGCATAGCTTTTAACATCACAGCAACATGCAAGCTCCCACAGCAGTACAAGCTGACAGACACGTGGGGGCTATGGCTATACTATATTTCATTCTTCACCACAACTGATATAGGGATGCTCAACCAGCAGATTCTTTTTCCCAGGGACAAGAGTGAAAAGCCTGGGTGGGAATGGTAGACTTGAGTCTCTTTGATGGCAGGACCTTAGAGCAGGTTCCCCAATCCTCAAATCATGGACCTGTACCAAGCAAACTTCGTCTGTGTTTACAGCTGCTCCCCATTGTCACATTGCCACCTGAGCTCCACCTCTGGGCAGATCAATACCCCTCCACCCCCTAACCCCTGTTTCCATCAAAAATATACCTTTCATGAAACGTCCCTGGTGCCAAAAAGTTTGGGGACTGCTGCCCTGGAGAGAAAGTTTATGATCTTTGCCCTTCTGGAAATATGTTTTGTGTATGTCTTGCTTATTTCAAATTTCTTTTGTATTCAATGAGTTACCCCAGTATTTTCAAGTAAACACCTTTGTAAAGTCAGTATCTGTAGTTGGGTTCCACAGAAGCTTCACTGTTATGCTGGAAAATATTGCATATCTTTTCTGTCTTCCAGCAGTGTGTGGCAAAATGGAGCAAATACAGGCCAAATTCTCCAAATTTCTGGGGAAGAATCCTTGGGATCTGAGGATCTGTTCCATTTTACTACATTAAGTACAAATTGATTCATTCTTTCGTCCTTCCCACTGCTCACTATAAATCCTTATTCCATGCCCCTGGGGACCTCTTGTCCCTGTGGTTTCTAGGGGTCTGTGGGGGTTTTAGGTAATATCC
Source organism: Pedetes capensis (assembly GCA_007922755.1). Lineage (NCBI taxonomy): Eukaryota > Metazoa > Chordata > Mammalia > Rodentia > Pedetidae > Pedetes > Pedetes capensis. The sequence goes on along the minus strand of VMDO01003735.1, from coordinate 89,277 downwards.
ACCTTAGAAGAATTTTCATTTTCATTTAGCTTTTTTCTATAAGTAGAATGGTTTCATCTAGTCATTTTTCATTGTAATTCTTCTTTTCTCTAACTTTTTTAGAAATTTCCAACTTCTCTGAAATTTTCTCTCAGGCCCTTCTCACTACACTAAATACTTTTAAAAGGGACTTAGTTGTGGAAAGATGTGCATGGAATTCTCTGGTATGGAGTCCAAGAAAGGCCTTAATTTTATTTCGACATCTGGATAGGCACATTTAACTAAACTATGCATTTTGGAATGGTTCCAAAGCACCTGAGGGTAGTTGCAGTACCTTCGAGGTTTGCAGTAATGCAAAGATTTATATGCAGCATTTACCCCATGCTGGTTTAGAGTGTTATTCTTTTTCATCATTTGATTTATATTCTTGCTCAAAGTTTTTTCAATTGTAGGCAGCGTCTCTGTGTGAGCCTCTACACCTAAAGTATTCAGAGAACACATCTTGTCTTCTATGACCTCACCATGCCCAGCACAAAGCTGGATGTAGGAATAGGCCTAAGAAACTATCTCCAAAATATTCGTTGTATTTGCAAAGACTAAAGTATAGCAGCTGAGTGGTACCCCAGGGGCTGTGATGCTTTGTATTATCAAACATCCTGGTGCTTCACAATCCTTAAAAAAAAATTCATATGCATGCATACACACAACTGAGCCATTTAGGCATGGCAATAGCTTTATAAGAAGACATTTTTTTAAAATCTATATATTTTCAGTACACGTTTTCTTCACTTTGGCTGTAAAGCTCAGATCTGTCCTGTTTTCTTTGGAATGTGGCTTCTTCCTTCCACCACCCCCACAATCAGGTGAACTGCACTTCGGATGGGTGATACGGGCAGGTCCTGGGACTACAGCCACCTATGTGCCTTTGCATCCGATTTTCACCCTAACTGCCACCAGAATGAACATAGGAAATCTTAAAATTCCACTGAGGATCCTAATTTGAAACTTGGTGGGAAGTAAGCATTAGATTTTTTTACATTGAAACTTTGCATACTTACCTGGGAGGGAAGTTTACAAATGGATCAAGACAAATAAATGTTCAAGAAAACTTCAGGGAAGTAGTTCACTCTGTGATATGAATGGAGCACCATCAAGGAATGCCTTTGAAGCTGATGGACACCTTGGCCAGGTGTCTTTAGTACCATTCACAAGCCATCCACATGCGAAGCATTTTACCCAAGAACCTGGTGCAAGTTCTCCACCCCAGCCATAAGTTCCCTCCTGACAAGGCTCATAGACTTAGGGCCCTTTGTGAATCATTTTTCCCTCATTGGGTTAAATGTGGAGCCAGGGAGAAGTGATGGCCAGGACAATCAGCCTTCCCCCACCTTCCATAAGCCCCTTTACTATGTTCTCATGGCATGGAGTTGTTACTCTCCCAAACTGAACTTGGACATTGTTGGACTTTCTGACTTGACTCTTAGCCCTTGTAGGCAGAGCTGTGAATTTTTTTGTATGATTGGTGTCTGGCCAGTCGTCTAGCCATGTGGGCATTTAATGGTGATTGTTGAATGTTGGTCTTTTCAGGAATGCTGAGCTGGCTCCATCATTTAGCTTTATGTATTTGTTGTTGTTGTTGTTGTTGTTGTTGTTGGGTGCTGTCAGGTTGCATCCGACCCATAGCAGCCGTATGTGCAATAGAATGAAACACTCCCCAACACCGTGGTATGCATGATCTTTTTGTGTTTGAGCCCATTGTTGTAGTCACTGTGTTTCTTCTCATTTTGAGTCATGCCACATCGGCAAAAGGAGGTCCCAGGGGCTTTACTCCACTCCCATCATTAACATTGACTCGAGTTTGAGGAGGCTTGGCTTTAGCTATCAGTTAGTAGAGTGCTACTCTACACTTTCTGAGGACCCAGGTTCTATCTTCAGCACCACGAAAATGGGAGAAGGGTGTGGCAATCCACTTCTGAAACAATCAGCCATTGAAAACCCCATGGGGGTCTCTATGAGCCACATCTGATTCAATGGCACTTAACAACAACTACTACTACTTTGAGGAGGCAACTCTTCCCCAGTTGGCTCTTGAATTCCTTCCAGCCTGGGGAGCTCATTTGCTGGCACTATATTTGTCAGTGCTTCTCTGCTATTCATAGAGTTTTCCATGACTAATTGTTTTGGGAGTGGGCTACTGGTCCTCCTCCTTAGTCTGTCTTAGTCTGGAAGCTCAGCTGAAACTTGTCCACCTTGGGTGGCCCTGCTGGTATCAGCAATATTGATGGTATAGCTTTTAGCATCACATCAACTTGCAAGCCCCCACAGCACGACAATCTGACAGACACATGGGGTTTATACATTATCAGGTATTGGATTATTGTCTGTTCCATTCAGTAAAGAGAGAACATTCTCACATGTTCTCAATACCCCAGAATAACTGCTTTCTTTGTCCTGAAGGGTTATCAAAGGCTAACTGCAGAGAGAGAAAACCATAGGTACCAAGCATTCCAGCTGGTGGCTTATACCTAAAAGCTGTTCTTTTTCATGGTCCATTAGATTCTGGCCTTGAACTAGCAGCACCTCTTTGCTATTGAAGGAGGAGCTGAGAAAATGGAAAAGGACACTTGCTAAGTTTTCCTGTGCAAGTGATGTAGTAGAGAGAGGCTGAACTCCCAAATTTACCACTTGTTATGATACCTATTCTTTACTGAGTGCTTGTTATGGGTGAGGCAAAGAGTTAATGTTTCATTTAATCCTAATAATATTATCATCTCTCTCTTACAAATGAGGAAACTGAAGCTAAGGGAGCATTGTATCTGGATCCCAGAGTTAGTGTGCAGACCCACGATGAACTCTCTATACACATACTTTAACTCTTCGCCCATAGGCCTTTTATGGCAAAGATGGTCACTTATAAGCTTTGTCATGCTAGCAAGGCAGTTTAACCCCTCTCAGCCTCTATTTGCTCAAAAGAAATTTAGGAATAACAATATATGTCTCATATGTTTATTATGAACCTTAAATGAAAGGAGAAGTGTGACTGGAGCATAGGTCTTAGATTTCTCTCACTTAGAACATAACATGTATTAGGTATTCAGAAAAACGAGTAGTAAACTGGCAGGAGACAGAGGTGACATGACAATTTTATGTCATTTTGCAGCTGGCATAGGCCTGGAGGTAGCCTCTCCTGGCACTCAGGGGCATGTGAAGAAGGGTCTATAGTGTTCTTAGATGTGAAGTAATGATGTGTTACACTTCTAGAACCATCATTCCACAACTTCTCCTCCTCCTTACAAATCTGTGTGAATGTCAGCTCCTTGCAAAACTTCCCAAGTTCTTCTCCAGTAGAATATATTGTATTGCTTCTGCTCCAGAGGCACTTTGCATTTGCCTCTTTTCTAGTACTTTGTTCTGTTTTAATCTTGTGATAGTCTTGTGTTGGTCTCTCCCACACAACCATCACCTTCTAGAGGAGGAACTTCTCTATTTTTCCAGTCCCTACAGCAATACCTACAGATGCTTACAGAAACCATGTGTTGAATAAATAAATGAAAAAGCTACAAAGAGGCAATGAATGGGGTTGAAAAATGTGAAGGATAGAAAATATTGTCTTTGAGAAGAAATGAAACAAATTACTTGAGTTAAGTGACTGCCTCTTAACTGACAATATTGATGTTTCTCATCACTGAATTTGGCAAAAAGAACACATCCTAAAAAGAATTATCTTTTCTCCGTACCCATCTCCATTGAACAAATGATGTTTGGCCTTGGAGAGGCTAATTATAGGCCAATCACAAAAATAGTCGTGGCTTTAAAATTCAGACACATCATAAAAAGAGGAGAGCAGAAGAAAGGGAAATTAGGTCTTCAGCATCTCTACTTCTGTTATCAAAAAAGGCTGAACCGTTAGAAAATAGAGTGCATAAGACAAGTGACAGTTGGTTTCTTAAATAAACCAACTTCTATTTGGAATTTTCTGAGCAATGATTACACAAATAATTGTAACAAGTAAAGTTGTTTGAGTTTTATAGGACAAGTGATCCATTCATTTGGCCCTTTCCTCTTCCCGGATTGTACAACTCAAAGTGGTGGTATCGTGTGGAAAGGTCAATACCTGTGGTGAATGACAGGTGTTCCAAGTCCTGGGAAGTTTGAAGGCTGCTAGGGTTCATCTACACTGGCTCAGAAGCCCAGATTTACAGATGATTCTTCAGGCTCCCCCTGCATTCCTGCAGGCCTACAGGGAGACGACTGGTAGACCAGATGTCCAAACACTGGCAACCCAGACTGGGTGTGGGATTGACTGACCCTCCACCAGTGGACTCATATCAAAGACAAATTCTGAAAGACAGCTTGGAGCTGAGCGGATCCTAATTGTCCTTATTATCTTTGAGATATGACTATCTTCCCCAGCTTCCTGGCAGCATGCCCAGTTCGGGAGGGAAACTCAGTTGGCCATTGTTCACCTGGGTTTATCAGTCCCTCAGGGGAATCTGTTTTCTCTGTGTGCTGCTTTTGTTGTTCTGCAGGAACTGGGTCAGCTTTTCAAGAGTGGAAATGTCAGGGGAATAAAGAGGCTCCCTTGAAAAGATCTTTGCCACTACAAAAAGGAAACATCTCAGCATATCCCTTAAATAACAACGTACAGCGTGACAGGCTTGCTTCCGATCCAAAGAAAGAAAAGAGAGGCCGAGAACACTGGGGAACATTTACACAGACCCCTTCACTCGGGAGACAGCTGGGCTGGGGCTGTGTCATCCCAAACACTGAATTAAAGCAACGGAAACATCAACTCTGTGGAATCTTTTTAGATGGCAAACTAGGCTACAAGGCAGACAAAGGACGGCTTTCAGCAAAAGCCCAGTTTTTTATATTGCTGCACACTTCGAACGTAAGGCTGCTGCCCCGAGGAGCAAGGGATCTGGGACTACCAGGAAGAAGCCCATCCAGACAGCCGTCCCCTGCTGACCCCAGCACAGACAGAAGGTCATTGTAGGAGGCGGTGAGCTATGGCTGCCCCAGTCCATTAGGTTGTTCTAAAGAGAAGTCACTGGCAGTAAAAGAGATCACACACCGTTAATCAGACTGCTGGGATGGTGAGTTCTTCAAAAGTATGGCTGGAAAAATCATAGAGCAAATTACTGACCATTTGTCTACCTGCATTTTGGGAACAGGCAATCAGAAGACTAAGGCTCGACTCATGAACTTATCTGCATGGCATCCCTCCCTGGTTACAATATAATTCACTGAACCTCTAAGTTTTAGCACAACCCTTGGCCAAATATACCATCTCTCAAACAATCAACACCCACTAACAGGCAGAACTGGTCATTATTAAGAAGTGAGGGGAGGGCCTGTTGGTGGTGTCCACCTTCCAGAACCTCAGCTGGTGCTCTTTCTTTCTCTTCTGAGCCCTGATATGGTGTGAAAGGTAGAGCTGACCAGTTTGCTGTATGAGTGGTCCTTTGTGAATCAGGATTGTTTTAAAGCCTTGGCACCAGGGGCTGTGCTCAAAACGTCCACCTCTGCCCTCTTTTCTAGCATTAATATGTTGGAGATAAAACAAGCACCAACATTGCATAAGCAAACCTAGTTGGGGGAAACTAAGGAATCTTACTAACTCCACCCGAATTCCCTTCCATAAAAGAGAGTTGCAAGCTGGGGGTGGTGCTGGTGCATGCTTGTAACCCTGGCACTTGGAAGGCTGAGGCTTGAGGATCACAAATTCAAGCCCAGCTGGGGCTAAATAGTGTGTTCAAGGCAAGGCTGGACTTCATAGTGAAACCTTGTCTCTAAAACAAAACAAGAATTGCAAGATGCCTGGGTACAGTGGTACACGCCTATAATCCCAGGGACTCTGGAGGCAGAGCCAGGAGGACTGCAAGTTCGAGACCAGAGGTAGTCTGCGTAATTTAGCAAGACCCTGTCTCAAAAAAAAAAAAAAAAAAAGGAATTGCATCATTGCCCATTCTTATTCCAGGTTTTATTCATCGTGGATGACATGCTACTACTTCAAGGGCTAACTATCTGGGCATCAGAGGAGTAATTCTCAAGACCAGTTCGAGTAAGAATTAGCTGATGAGCTTTGTAAAGGTAGATTCTGGGCCACCGCATCAGAATGGGGTAGGACCCACATGTGGCAAACAGTTCCTGTGTTTGGGAATTAGTGCTGAAGGGGAGGAATGCATTGGAGTCATCAGATCTGAGTCACTATGGAGGATGAGGGGGTGGTGGTGGTGGTGGTGATATGGATTTTTGTGATATGGATATGGTCTTCTGTGTGAGTCTAATATCCTGTTGTCCAAAAATCTCCCCTCCCCATTTGAGAATCATTGACATTCTTGTTATGTTAAAATGCCTTTGACTAATCCTGGCTCTGCCACCCAGAAGCCTTCCAAGGCTACTTTATTGGCCTTGGTGTCCCTATTTGTAAAATAAGAGCAATGAACAGTTCTGTGATGATCAAAGGTTGCTGTGTATCGCATTTACTTGGAAAGGCTTTATAACATGTCAGTGCCTGGACCCTACCCACAGAGGTTCTGAATTAACTTTCCTGATGTGGGGTCCTGAGTTGGGGTGGTGGTATGGCACCCCAGTGGTGCTGCTGGGATCATCTCTGAACCTGTGTGACTAGCATGCTCCCTTCCTCTCTGGAGTTCTCCACCAATGTTAGCAGCTGTCAATGCAAGCCTGTCTCAAAGTTCTCGAAGCAAAAACTGCTTGTCACTAGGGAAAGTTAGCATTAACAGAGAATGGCAGAGTCGCTTAACTAGTGAAGGATAGAGCCACAAAGTGTTTGTGATGATTAATTTTATGTATCAGGTTGACTGGGTTAAAGGATATCTAAATAGCTGGTAAATCATTACTGTGGTACCTCGGCATTTGACCACAGTCTGTTCTGGAAGACTGATCAAGAGTGGATCAGTTTGAGCGCTGAGCACCTTTTCCCATTGGAAATAATGTAAATGTATTGTTTGGTTCCGGCACCACACTGAATGGCTCATTCAGACAAATGTATCCCACTCACATCCTTAGCAATAAGTTCTTTTTAAAATTCAATTGTTCTCACTCTTTTCCTCTTTCCTTCACTTTTAGCACTAGAAGGTTTCTTCAATGCCATGATGACTGTATAGTATATTTATGTTTGTTGTTGTTGTTGTTAGGCACCATCAGGTTGGGACCAACTCAGAGCGACCTTACGTACAACAGACAAAACACTCTCTAATACTGTGCCACGCCCAGCACTATGTCAGTGCTTCTCTGCTATTCACAGGGCTTTCAATGGCTGATTGTTTTTGGAGTGGGCTTCCAGGTCCTTCTCCCAAGCCTATAGCACCCCATATTCCCAGGCAGTCTCCCATCCAAGTACTAACCAGCCCCGATCCTGCTTAGCTTCTGATATCTGATGGGATCCGATGCCAGGGTGGTATAGCCATAGGCATATGTATGTATGTTGCTATTGTTAGGTGCTGTCGAGTCAGTGTCCAACTCATAGCGACCCTGTGTACAACAGGCAAAACGCTATTGTCAGTGCTTCTCTGCTATTCATAGGGTTTTCAACAGCAGATTGATTTTTTGGGAGTGGGTTGCTGGGTCTGTGTCCCAGGCCTACAGCACCTGGTGTTTCCAGGTGGTCTCCCATCCAAGGACTAACCAGGTCTGACCCAGCTTAGCTTCTGAGATCTGACAGGATCGGATGCCACAGTGCTATGGCTCCAGGCATATGTATGTATAGATACAGGAAAAACCCCACAAGATTGTGAACATAGCACCAGGACAGGTCTGTACTGCTTGAAATTGACTTGCAGAGTGACATATACCCCTTTGTCTCACCCAGGAAAGCGTGACATCTCCTGAGGACTTCAGTATGGCGGTTGAGTGTGATGAAGTCATTGAGTGCCCAACTAAAGTCCTCTAAAAATATTGGTTGAAGACCGAAGTGCGCAAGCCTGGACCAGTTCTACTCTCCAGGTACCACTGTATTTCTGCTTGTATCTGTGTGGGTGTTTCCAGAAGAGATGTGCGTTTGAATCAGTAAACTAAGAAGATCTAGTCTCACCAACTTGGATGGGCAAATCATCCAGTTGTTCAAGGGCCCCCATAGAACAAAAAGTGGAGAAAGTGGTTTGAATTCCTTCACTCTGCTTGTGCCGAGATGTGCATCGTTTTCTGCCTTCAGAGATATCAGTGTCCCTGGTTCCTAGGCTTTTCAGACTCTGAGCAGGATTTAGAGTGTTGGTCCCTGATTCTTAAGCCTTGGGATATACACTGAATTATAGGGCTGGACTTCCTGCTGCTCTAACTTATAGATCATTGGGTTTCTTGGCCTCCATATTCACATGAACCAGTTTCTATCATGTATCTCCTCTTGTTGTTGTTAGGTGACTTCAGGTTGGGTCCAACTCACAGCAACCCTATGTACAACAGAAAGAAATACTCCCTGATTCTGTGCCAGGTATATGATCTTTTTTTATGTTTAAGCCCATTAGTATAGCCACTGTGTCAATCCATTTAGTTGGGGGTTTTCCTTTTTTTTTTTTTTTTTTTTTTGTGGACCCGCCACTCTCCCAAACGTGATGTCCTTCTCCAGGGATTGGTTCCTCCTTACAACATGTCCAAAATACTTAATATGCAGTCTAGCCATCCTTGCTTCCAAGGAGCACTCTGGTTGTACTTCTGCTAGGACAGATTTATTGGTTCTTTTGGCAGTCCATGCTATATTACATATTCATCTCCAGCATCATAGTACAGAAAGATCAATTCTCCTCCTGTCTCCCTTATTTAATGTCCAGCTTTCACAACCATATGATGCGACTGAAAATACCACAGCATGGGTCAGGCACACCTTTGTCTTCAATGTGACATCTTCACTTTTCAGTACTTTCAAGAGTAGAATGAGATGCCCCATCTGTGGGTGAGAGCTTTTCACACCTGTGTACAGTGCAGATTGATGGCCTCTTCCCTGATTCTATGTGCAACCTGACCGCACTGTGGAGTCGCTGATGGGCTCACCCCTGTGTTGGGGGCTGCTGGCTCCTGCTGTGGGCTGAATCCCTCTCAGGGCTGCGGCTGTGATGACTTGGCCTAACTGAAGTGTAGTTCTTCGGGTTGCATTTCCCTGGACTCCTGCCTGCCAGAAAGCCAAGCCAGGCAGGTTCACACACGTTTGAGGTGTCTTCAAAATCATGGTACATGTTGAAATAAAAAATTTTCTTACAGTAAGAAACACATGGCCATTAATTAGCCTCGGAATTACTTCCCCTGGGTTCAGACAAACTTACCCCATCCTCCTTACCACTTTGCAAAACAGTTCTTAAAGTGAGTGTCTGTGGTTTCATCCTCCACCTTGACAATGCTCCGGGTCACACTACGCTTCTGGTACGGCGGTTTCTGTCACATAAAAACATTATGGTGCGTCCTCATCCACCTCATTCACCGGATCTGGCATGATGAGATATCTGGCTCTTCCCCAAAGGCAAAATGACCATAAAAGATGAATGTTTTGAATCAATTCAGGACATCCGGGTAGCCACAACAGCACAACTGAAGACACTCATGAAAGAGGACATCCAGAACTGCTTCAGAAAGTGGCAGGAATGAGGGAAAAGGGTGTTCGAAGCCGAGGGAGTTTTTTTGACTGGGATTAATGGCAATGTATCTTTTACTGTAATTGTTTTCCTGTTTTTTATTTAATCATTCACGGTATTTGGTCATACCTCTTATGTTCACCCATGTTAAGCTGTGCTGCTACTTTGCTTTTTCATTCAGAACACTTTGCAGCTCTAAGAAGCAAAGTGACAATGTGTGTGTTTTGTATGTTTCCTGAGTTTTTGCTGCATTCTTCACACTGTGGACCCAAACACAGCCAGCGGCAGCAGCACTTAAAACTGATAAATGCATTCCCTTTTCTTCCTCCTCCTCCTCCTCCTCCTTTTTGTTAATGACACCATTCCCCATATGTCCCATTAACTTAAAAGCTCTGTATTACAGGGTATTATCATTTTATAAATTGCATATTTTTCTTATTTCTTTATTATACAAGTCGTAAAATGTAAAGGTGGTTTCTCACTTGTACTGAAAATAGTTTTACGATGTGTTCAGTTGAGCTAGGGAAAGCTGGTTAATGGATGATGGGGAACACAGGGTCATTCTGTGGAAGGGGACAGCTAAAAGAACTTTGTCCCATAAAAATTAATGAGGAGAAGTCAAGAGTTAGGCGTGTGCTTAAGTGTAAATCTTGATGAACTGTGCAGTAATTTCTCTCTTGGGTTTAAGGATCATTCAGCCTAAAAAGCACCTGTAGAATAAATTCACTTACTATTATCCAAAAGTTGGCCACCTTTTCTCCTAGATAGGAGAGGTTTCGATGTATTTCTCACTTAATATTTTCAAATATACATTGAAGATTTATTCGGCAGGGTAATAGTTTACTACAGAGAATCCAGTATGGGAGACAAAAGGTGGTAAACATGCAATAAACATGGGCATCCACCATAGTTTTATGTGTTAATGATGTGTGTGTTATATATTACATTATATATAACATGTATCATTATGGGATAGACATAATAAGGGAAAAGATCACACATTCCTGCTTTGTCTTTATCTTAAGGCCTGTTCTGTTCAACTATGGAGCATTGACTTCTCCTTCAGTCATTTTTATCACAGCTTAAAGGTCATCTCCTGAATGAGCCCTTCTCTATACCCACTTAAAGTGTCCTTGGAGCACTTCATTGCACCCACTATCCATACGGCCAACATCATGCATCTGATAGTTTTCTTATTCATTTAATAGTTTATTGTCTGTCTCTACCCTCTACCATGTAAACTGTAAGAACAAGGCCTTGTCTGTCTTGTTTACTCCTGAATCTAGTTCCTTAAAGAATGAGTAATTGGTAGACAAGAGAAGGTTACTAAATATATGCTGGAAGGAAGGAAGGAGAGAGAAGGGAAGGAAGCAGAGAAGGAAGGAAGAGAAGGGAAGGAAGGAAGAAAATAAGGAAAGAAAAGGAAGGAAGGAAGAAGAGAGGAAGGGAGGGAAGAGAAAGGATCTGAGAACTGAGCTTAGGTGTTACATGTTGACTTGCATAATCGGGAAGCTGAGAGCTGTAACTTGAGTTGGATCTTAAAAGATAGCAAGGGTGTGGTTTTGTGACAGGTAGGAGGAGACAGAAGCAACAGCAGATTTTTGATCAGCTAGTTGTAAGGGAGAGTGTCTTAGTGCTCTCAGGTGTTACTCAAGTTCAGAAGGGGCATCATGGGGAGTAGATGGGGAAAGTGGATAGTTAGAGGGCTCTGGGAAAGGAACTCAAGGCTGGTGTGGAATCGTAGGGACCAGTCTGAGATGAGGAGTGACATGAATGAGGAAAGAGGCTGAAGGAGAGGCAGCGTGGGTGATGGCTGGATCTCAGGAAGATTGGAAGTCTCTCTTTTTTGTGTGTGTGGTACTGGGGGTTGAACCCAGGGCCTCGCACTTGCATGCTCAGCAAGTGCTGGACCACTGAGCTGCACCCCAGCCCATTTTTCTACTGTTTGAGACAGGGTCTCGCTAAGTTACACAGACTGCCTCTGGTCTCGAACTTGTGATCCTCCTGCCTCTGCCTCGCGAGCCACTGGGATTACAGGCATGTGCCACCGCACCCGGAGATAGGAGGTATCTCTTCATCACTTGTCTAACACCGGTTTGCAAAACTAATTGGCAAATAGACAGAAATTCAGTCTGGGCCATCTCCTACAGATTTAGTAGAAGATGGGCTTCTACCACCCAAGCTGGGAGGAGACTGCATTCATGTTATTAAGATGGTGGAACATCTATTTCTGCCCTTGCTATTGTTGTTATTAGGTGCCATAGAGTCGGTATCCAACTCATAGCGACCCTACGTACAACAGGGGAAACACTATTGTCAGTGCTTCTCTACTGTTCATAGGGTTTTCAATGGCAGATTGATTTTTGGGAGGGGGTTGCTGGGTCCATCTCCCAAGCCTACAGTACCTGCTGTTTCCAGGTGGTCTCCCATCCAAGTACTAACCAGGCCTGACCCTGCTTAGCTTCCAAGATCTGACGGGATCAGATGCCACAGGGCTGCAGCTGCAGGCTCTGTCCTTGCTATTTAGAGGGGAAAAAATGCCAGAGAATGTATGGTATGGGTGGGTCTGAGAACTAGAAGGTGGTAGGGAGCTTGAGTATGGAGATTAGGACTACATTTTCCTAAATGGATTTTCTCCCTAGAATATCCTTGCTGTGTTCTTCACAGTATAGACTGAAACAGGAATATTAAATTTCCATTATGTAATTGTTCTCCAATTGTTCTTCTGTGTTTCTGGACACAAGAAGATAATATCTCTTGGTCATCTAAAAACTGAGGCTTAGAAAGGGAAAGGCCTTGATAGGTCAGAAGCACAACTCATGTCATGGACCTTAAGGGTATTGATTTGCAGTATCCCTCCTTTGGCAATAGGGGTTTGCCATTCCAGTTAAAAGGTGCATGCCATAGCTGGATGGGTGTTAAATAAATGATCCTCAACTCCCAATACTCCATATTGTTTTATTCCATCTTCCATGTGGTTTTCGTTATGGATCCTCCTGAATCTCATCCAGTCCAAACTCAGCTGTTCACCTCTTACCCAAGAACTATGCCTCCATCTCTTAACCCACTTGATTCTCAATGCTCTGGGGGAAAGTGGACTTTTCTGTTGGACTCTGAATTGTCCTCTACATTGATTCCTCCATCTCAGCCATTTTCTATCTCATCTTGAACATGACTCTACCCTGGTCCATCAGCTGCTGCTAACAGCTCAGGAATCTTTCTCTCTGGCTCATTAGTAGAACTTGGCAATGGAAATAATCATTTTGACCAAAGGGTCAATGACTGTCAATTCCTTCATAGATTTCTGCCTCTCTCCAGCTTAAGTTGCCACCATTCACAGAGATGGGTCGGAAACTAGCTCTGTTGATAGAGTGCTGCTCCTACTTCCTGAAGACCCAGGTTTGATCCCCAGCACCACAAAAATGGGAAAAAGCTGTGGCTATCCACTCCTGAAACAATCAGCCATTGAAAACCCTATGAGGGTCATTATGAGTCTAACCGACTCAACAGCACCTAACAACAATGACATCCACAGAGGCTACTCTCTCGTTTCCTTTGCCATACTTTCCTCTCTTTTGTCAAGAGTAGCAAATATCTGCATTGTTTCCTGAACCAGCACAGTCCTAGCTTCATTTCTGCCATGCAAATCCAGCAAGAGAAAGAGAACATTAACCTTTGCAAACCCCATATCATGTTAGCGATTTCTTCCCCTTTTTGCTCCACGTGGAAAGCTTACTGTTCTTTCACTTTGTTAGAATGGAATTATTTCCAACTAGCGACACTCCATTCCCCAAACTTGCTGTTGTTGTTGTCGGGTGCTGTCGAGTCAAGTCCAACTCATAGTGACCCTAAGTACAGCAAATGGAAACACTTCCCGATTCTGTGCCAGGCACACGATCTTATTTATGTTTAAGCCCATTGTTGAAGACACTGTGTCAGTCCATCTGGTGGAGGGTTTTCCTTTTAGCAATATCAAGTAAATTCCATCAATGTTACACACATGAAAATTAGTTTTGTGTTGCTCTGAAGTTGTCTGGCTTGTTAACCATTTTGCTGGGCCATTGGCATTGGCTCTGAGCGAGGGGGAGGGGGAGCCATGCCGTGTTCCATACTGGGGCCTTGGCAGGTTGCACGGTCGTGCACAAGGAAACAGAAGCGCATCTGCATGGCTCACTGCTTATCAGGCGCGCACACCGGCTGCCATGCTGTAGGGCAGCAAAGGAAAACAAAACAACAATAAAGGGAGGCCTTTGTCGTGGATTAAAAGGGTTTAGAAGCATCTGAGCCATGCAGTTTCTGAACACCGACACTGTCAATGACTTCGCAACAGAACGCTAGGAAATGTGCTAGCTGGGTTAGATAGAGGCGGTGGGGCCGCCAACTGTGAGGCTTTTGTTAATGGCCTCTTATCTGGGTGAGTGTGTGGATGCGTGGTTCACAGATAAAGTGACCTTTTGCAGAGAGAGAGGAATAAGGTTAATGACATTACGGTGTTGCTGCTTGTGATTGCAGTGAAGGACATCCCGGAAGATTGTGATTTCCGGGCAAATTCTTCTCTTTCAAGTGGGTTGGTCTCGCATGCTTTCTCAACCTCCTTTGCTAGACAATTCATCACGGGCAAGAATAGAAGGGTTCTCTCTGTATGCATCACTACAATAGTCCGTTACCCAACAGAGTGTGCTTCAGAGCTCAGCAAAGATCGCCTTCCATGCAACTCATTTGACTCCTAGTGATTCACTCGTATCCTCAAAATTTGTCCTTTAAAAATATCCTGTGTCCCTCTTCTTTCATCGCTCAGTTTGCTGCTAAGTGCCTTTGGATGGATTTATTTCAAAGTAGTCGGGAGTTATCAATACTCGTGTCTCAATAATTGATCAAATAATTACACAGGAAATCAGGAAGGACATGAAAGATTTGAACAACTCTCTTTCAAGATATTTCAAAATAGTTGGGAGTTATCAATACTCCTTTTTCAATAATAGATCAAATAATTACACAGGCACCCAGGAAGGATAAAAAAGATTTGAACAACTCTATCAACCAACTTGATTTCACTAACATTTATAGGAAACTCCCCTCAACTACAATAGAAGAGACAGCCTTTTCTAAGGCAAAGGGAATATTGACCAAAATAGACCATATCATGGGCCATCAGACAAATCTCAATAAATTTAAAAGAATTCAAGTCTTTCAAAATATTTTCTACATCACAGTGGAATTTATTAGGCTAGCATTTAGTTTTAATTTCCAGTACAGCCAGGTGTACAGGTAAACAGAATGCAAAGTACAATGTTAGGGTCTGGAAATAAATAGCTTTCTCATTTCTGAAGGACACCTGAGATTTTGCCATTAGAGCAATTTTATATAAAGCTTTGGTCTTAAAAAAATTCAGATGTTAATGGAAAGGGTATCTCTTTAAATATTTTATTGTAAAAGGTGAACCTGATCATGTGTTCTAACACTTAACATTCTTTAGTGGCTCTGCTCCTTTATAAAGTCTAAAATCTTATTCAAGGTGTGGGAGACTCTTTATGATCAGGTCCCAAGATTGAAGCATTACCTTCATGTACCAGGCCTTCTTTACTGTCTAATACCTTATCCTCCCTACAGCCATACCTCCCTGGCGTCCAATCCTGTCAGATCTTGGAAGCTAAGCAGGGTTGGGCCTGGTTAGTATTTGGATGGGAGACCATATGGGAATATCCAGTGCTGTAGACTTGGGAGAAGAACCCAGAAGCCCATGAAACAATCAGCCACTGAAAACCCTGTGAATAACAGAGAAGCACTGACATAGTGCAGGGCATGGCACACTGTTTCATTCTGTTGTGTATCAGATCACTATGAGTCGGACCCGAATTTGATGGCACCTAACAACAACAGCCAGCTTGTTCTCCAGCCTTTTTTTTTTTTTTTTTTTTTTGGTACTAGGGGTTGAACCCAGGGCCTCACGCTTGCATGCTTTGCAAGTGCTGGACCACTAGCTGCACCCCCCGGTCCTTTTTTTTTTTTTCCTTTACTTTTTGTGACAGGGTCTCTCTAAGCTACGCAGACTTCCTCTGGTCTAGAACTTGAGATCCTCCTGGCTCTGCCTCCCAAGCTGCTGGGATTATAGGTGTGCGCCACCACGCCCAGCCTCTCCAGCCATTTTGCACTATAACAATTTGCCTGACTGCAAATGCTACTCCAAGCCCCTTTCTTTCTCACTTCCAAGTCACTCTGCCAGGACTCACCCTGTTCCTTTTGGGTGATCCTGAAATCTCTTGCCTCAGTAGTTGCCTCATAGTCTCTTCTTGGTAAACTTTCCCCTGACCCCTTCAGGGAGATTTATGAACTTCTTTCTCTACTTCTATCTTCTGTGTAACCACTTCCTGATTTTTTTTCCCCACATCATATACAGGTTGAATATCTATTATCCAAAATGCTTGCAACCACAAGAATTTTGGATTTCAGATTTTGGAATATTTGCAAATACATAATGAGATACTCAGGAATAGCACCCAAGTCTAAGTACAAAATTCATTTATGTTTCATATGCACCTTATGCATACATCCTGAAGATAGTGTGATACAGTATTTTTGTTATTGTTGTTGTTGTTAGGTGCCATTGAGTCGAGTCCAACTCCCAGCAACCCTATGTACAACACAACGAAACACTACCTGACATTGTGCCACACCCGGCCCTACTGTCAGTGCTTCTCTGCTATTCATAGGGTTTTCAATGGTGGATTGATTTTTGGGAGTGGCTTGCCACGTCCTTCTCCCGAGCCTGCAGCACCTGGTGTTCCCAGGTGGTCTCCCATCCAAAGACTGACCAGGGCAACCCTGCTTAGCTTCTGAGATCGATGGGATCAGATGCCAGGGTGCTATGGCTATAGACACAGCATTTTTAGCAGGCCAATATTTTGACTGTGACTTAAAACATTTGGTCAGGGTGGAATTTTCCCACTGTGGCATCATGTTGGCACTTAAAAAGTTTCAGATTTTTGAGCATTTCAGATTTCAGATTTTCCTATTAGGGAATCTCAGTTTGTACTACACAGCCTATTTTTCCTAAAATGACTCACTTTCAATTAAAATAAATTCCGTGAAAACAAAATAAGGTATTACATTTGACAATTGAAATCAGTAAAAATGAAATGCAAACTCTAATCTGACTGATGTTTAGGAATATGTATGGTAAGTAAGTTAATCATTGAGAACAGTAGTTTCCATTTGTCTGCAATAAAGGATATTTGGCTTCATATCATAGTTTAAGGTGAAGATGCACTCCTTAGCAAGATGAGTCTAGGTTTTAGTTTTATATTAAGCATATCCTAACTCCAGGTATATAACTAGAAAGTAGAAAAGTGCTTAAGTATTGATAACTGTGTAGGTCCCCCATGTGTCTGTCAGCTTGTCGTGCTGTGGGGGCTTGTGTGGTGCTGCAATGCTGAAAGCTATGCCACTGTTATCTCAGATACATATGAGCAGGGCCACCCATGGTGGACAGGTTTCAGCTGAACTTCCAGAGGAAGACAGACTAGGGAGAAGAACCTTGCAGTCCACAGCCAAAACAATCAGCCATTGAAAAACCTATAAATAGCACCGCCAGGTGCAGTGGCGCATTCCTGTAATCCCAGCAGCTGGGATTATAGGCAGGCGTGCACCACCGTGCCTGGTTTTTAAGGGTTTCTTAAGGTTGAGCACATTTTCAGTAAATAAGACAGGTGAGTACATAACCAGGTGGTTCAGATCACTGAGAGAGTCCCATTTCCCTCCCTAGGGTGTATACCCTGCAGCTCCAAGTTAGAATCACTGTGTTTACTTTGCCCTGCATGTGGAATACTGAAGTGAGCTTGCCTTATAAGAATAGGCAGACCACCCTAATTTTCAAAGCCATTTTCAGAATGCATACAAACCTAAATCTAAACATTTCATTCAGAAGCACTTGAAGTTTTCAGCATGACTCAACTTTGTGAGTTTTTCTTGCCAGTAAGTGTTGATATGAGATAATGTTTTCATAGACTCTGCTCATGTTCTCCTTTAGCTGAGAAAAATATTTAAGAGGTCAGTAGGTTGCCCTTAACTGATGAACAATTTTAACACATTTGTTAAGTGTGACTCTTAATTCCTTGCACATGTAGAAGTAATGAGGGCTGGTGTATGTATTCAAAAGAGAACAGATTTTGCTTCTACAATGCAGCTTTAATAGCTAGAACGGGTCCTGGTTTTGAATATAAGTTGTGTTTCTCATTTGTATTGTTTTTCCTATCTATGTTCTTGTTTTGTTCATATTATTTTCCACTAAGGCATCAATATTATCTAGTTAAAATTTCTCCTAATAATATTGTCTTACCTAACCACAGGACATTCATGAAGACTAAATTGTTACATTGCTCTTAACTGAATTTGTAATATTATTTGTATTCCCCAACACTGTTTTTCTATTCCAGGATCCCATCTGGGACACCACATTTAGTCATCAAGTCTTTACTGGTCAAGGACAGTTTCTCAGTCTGTCATTGTTTCCATGATCTTGACTGGCCATGTGTTTTGTATAAGGAAAACCAGTTTGGGTTTGTCTGATGTTTTTCTCATCATTATACAGGGCTTGTGAATTTTTGGAAAGAATATTACTGTGTGAGGTACCTTTATTATTACATTATATCGGGGAGTCCCTGATATCAACATATTGATTAATGGTGAGACTAAACCTGATCAATTTCTCCTTTGAAAAATTACTCTTATTTGCCCCCTTCCCAATCTTTTTTTTTTCTTCAGAAGCAAGTTATTCAGACCAGCCTATTATCTCTTAGAAGGAGTATGTCTGCCTGTATTATTTGACAATTATTATTTGGAAATTTCCATAGGAAATGTTTATCTCTTCTCCCCCATTTGCTTATTTGTTAGGTGATCTGTTTATATCAGTATGATGTCCTATATATGTTTTATACTTTGATTGCAATCCAATATGGTGTTATTTATTTTGTTCCTCAAATTATTCCAGCTCTGCCATTGGGAGTGCTTTCTGTTTGGTTCCGATGTCCTTTTGCCATGTTTACACCATTGGTTTTAGCACGTTCTTATTTCCTGGCACAAGACCAGGCTCCAAGCACACCTTGCGTTGTCCTTAACCCAGTTCTAGAATCGGCCATTTCAGAGAGCCCTGGTTCCTTTCACTGGAGAAACCAAGATATGGGTGCTGGGCGTATTCACATATTTTCAAAACACACAAACAAAATTATGCAGAACAAAAAGGTCTTCAGCTTCTTTCATTATCAGACAAACAGCAAAAGATTAAGTTCAGAGTAATTTCGAATTCCTTGGTTTGCATTGAATGGTGTCCTCTTGGTTGTACTTGCAATAATCATCACAACTTTTTGTTTTCTGTGATGAGTTGTTTTATTTGGTAAAGCCATTGGTTAACAGGAGGAAAGGAGAAGAGCAGAACTCTGGGCCTCAGGGGTAGGGAAAGTTGAGTAACCACAGCCCATGGAGAAGGGATTCCCTCCATGGAGAAGATGGAGTTCCCGCTGCATCCATCATGCAGATTTTATCTCTTAGAGGGGGCCGGCCTTCATTACTGCTGTGGGAATTTAATAGGTAGTTCTGGGATTGTCCATGTCAACTGATCAACTCAGGTCTGGATTTTTAATCTACATTAGATTATCAGTTACTTTTCATTAGGATTAGGTGATTAAGACAAAGACTGTGTCAGTATTGACAAGCAAATTTTTCTTACTTTAGCTCCATGTGAGTATCTCCTTTGTCTTGAGCCAGTCTCTTTCTTAATCATCTAGTATGTGTATGATCATAGTGACATAGTGTATTTGTTGGCCTTGCCCCAACTATGTGATCTTAGAGATGAAGGATCATGTTGCATAGGGTCTAAGAGGGCAGACAAAATGGGATCAGTGGCTTCCAAGATGTGCTATCTTGGGCAAATTACTTCTCTTTTGAAGTCTTCAGATGTCTTGCCTGTAAAAAGACAATGCTAATGCTAATACCTTGCTCATAGAATTGTTATGAGGATCAAATCAGAGAATGTTTATGAGTGCCTCGTACACTATCTGGAAGACAGCAAATACTCAATAAAAGCTTTTTATCATAAAGGTTATTAAGGCTAATTTTTTTTTTTTTCATTTCAGGGAGCTGGATAATATAATACAGTGTTCTAAGGGCTTGGTCTTCTCCTGCCCAATTCCTGCCACTTGCCACTCTTAAGCAAGGTTGAGGCAGTTCTTATTCTCTTGTTGGCAGATGAAGTCAAGTCTCAGGAACTCTTGATGTCCTTTGCCTCTCTCTGCTGACAACAGCCAAGAGACAGGAATCGACTTCTCCAATAAGTTAAACCCAGACTTATCAGCTGACTCTTCATAGTGAGTTACTTTACATCCTTCAACATATGTGACTCTACTTAAAAATGGATCTTTCTCTCCCATAATGGTGATTGTTCAGGGATCAGTGATGAGTTAGGGTTTTCTTTCCTTCCTCCCTCCCTCCCTTCCTTCCTTCCTTCCTCCCTCCCTCCCTCCCTCTCTCTCCATTTCTCTCTCTTTCTCTCCGTTTCTCTGTCTCTCTCTCTCTCTCTCTCTCCCCCTTCCTTCCTTTCTTTCTTTCTTTCTTTCTCTCTTTCTCTCTTTCTCTCTTTCTCTCTTTCTCTCTTTCTCTCCTTCTCTCCTTCTCTCTCTCTCTCTCTCTGCCTGTCTACCTTCCTTCCTTTCTTTCCTCCTTTCCTTCAGTCCTCTCTGTTTTACAGTACTGAGGAATTAAACCCAGAGCCTCATGCATGCTTTTAGCAAGCATTCAACCACTGAGCCACACCCCTAGACCATTTTTTACTTTGTATTTTGAGATAGGGTACCACTAAGTCATACAGGCTGCCTCTGGCCTTGAACTTGTGATCCTCCTGCCTCTGCCTCCAGTGCCACCGGGTTTAAAGGAGTGGGCCACAGCCCCCAGCAGGTAAGGGTTATCTAAGTGATCATTCTGAGCAGCTTCAGTTCCCCTGTGTATGATAGGTGAGACTCTTTGGGGTTTTCTCTGATTTGGAATAGTAATTGCCATGATGTAAGGAAGTAGCTGTTGCTTTTCTTCCCCATTGCATCTAGAAAGTTTGTGTGTTATTTTTGTCTTGGGTATTTGCATAAGTGTGAGCATGCCTGTGTATGTTTCAACATTTTATGGTCCACTGTTCAAATCTTTCTCGATTTTTGCCTTAACATTGGCTAACATTATAGCTTCCTGGGTTAGGCGTCTAAAGATAAAGATTAACAGAGTCCCTGGGTAGGTGTGCTCAGGTCAGCTCTTACCACGTTAAAGATGCCTTGAACCTTGAGAGCAAACTAAGTCCCAGAACAACTATCCAGGCCACTTTCCTGATTGCATTGTACTTTAAAATATTAGACTCGAAACAACTTCTCTTTGGCCTAGGCAATGTCAAATAGATGATATGCTTGAAATTGCTACTTGTCAATAGCTCATTCTGGTATCATAGAAGCTCAGCCATATAATCTCAAGAGGTGACAAGCACTTTGAACCCATTCTTCACTTCTAGGAGGACACAATGAGTGTTTTTTTTCCCTAAAAATAAAGAAGAAATACTATTTGACTCACCATCTTCCAGGTTTTCTCTTTAATTTAGACTTACGTCAGAGTCTATAAGGAATTTGCTAATTTCCATCTAGGTTACCAATTGAAAGGAATGTTTCCAATGTCTACATCTAAACTAATTTGTACTGGCAAAACTACTATCTGGGGTTAAAGGTCAGGACACTGGTTAGCCTTTGAGGGCATTGATTGGATCAGGGCAACAGGGACCCTCTGTGGTACTACAGTGGTTTGTTTCTGGATCTGAGTGCTGGCTACATGGGAGCGTCCATTTTAGGAAAACACATCAAGCTGTACAAGAATGATATGAGTACTTTACTGTAAATGTGTTATACTTTATTAAGAAGTTTATTCTTTGTATCATAGCGGGACAATGGAATATTATTCTGCAGTAAAAATGAGCTCTCAAGGAATGAAAAGAAATAGAAAGGTCTTAAATGCATATTACTAAGTGAAGGAAGCCAATCTGAAAATGCTACCTATAGTATGATTATCATATTCTAGAAAATGTTAAACCATAGAGACCTTAAAAATATCAGTGACTGGAAGGGTCTAGAAGGGAGGAAAGAAGAAAGAGGCAAGCCACAGAGGATTTTCAGGGTAATACTATAGTGGTAGCTACATGTCACTATCCTCCATATGTCTGTCTGTCATGCTTTGGGGGCTTGCATGTTGCTGTGATGCTAAAAGCTACGCCACTGGTGTCTCAGATACCAACAGATTTCAGCTGAGCTTGTAGACAAAGACAGACTAAGGAGAAGGACCTGGCAGCCCATTTCCCAAATTGAAAACCCTATGAATAGTAGAAAAACACTATCAAATATAGTGCCAGAAAATGAGCCCACAGGTTGGAAGGCATGCAAGAAATGGCTGGGGAAAAGTTGCCTCCTCAAAGAAGAGTCGACCTTAATGATGAGACCTCCTTTTGCCAATGTGGCATGACCCAAAATGAGGAACACAGTGTCTGCAACAATGGGATCAAACATAAAAAGATCATGTGCATGGCATAGTATTGGGTGGTGTTACATTCTGCTGTATCTAGGCTTTCTGTGAGTCAGACTCAATTTGACTGTACCTACCAACAACATATATCACTATATACTTGTCCAAATCCATAGAATGTATGAGATCAAGAGTTAACTGTAATGTAAACTATGGGCTTGGGTGATAATGTTGCATTAATACAGGTTCATCTAGTACAATATATGTGCTGCCTCTGTCAGGGATACTGATAATAGGGGCAGCTGTGGGTGCAGGGGGAGGGAGAGCTAGAGGCACACAGGACATCTCTGTATTGTTTGCTCAAGTTTGCTATATGCCTAAAACTGCTCTGAAAATAAAGTCGATTTAAAAAAAATTCAAAAGCTGTGTATTACACAGCTCTGTGTTACTATAACAAAAACTTGAGATAATTGACTTAGAAAAGGGTTATATTGGCTCACAGGTCTCTTATTTTTTGTCCTTGGAGGTTGAACCCAGAGCCTCATACATAATTTGAAAGCACTCTCTCATAGGGCTGCACGCTCAGCTCAGTTTTAAATTTATCTTATCTTGAGACAAGGTCTTGCTAAATTATGCAGGCTGCCTCTGGGCTTGAACCTGATTCTCCTGCCTCTGCCTCCTGAGTCACTGGGCTTACAGGCATGTGCCACAGCGTTTGGCCATGACTCACAGTTTTAGAAGGTCAGTCCTTGCCCATTACTTTGGTGAAAGCACATGATGGCAGACCATGTGGCAGAGCAAATCTGCTCATCTCATAGCCAGGAAGCAATAGAGAGCAAGGAATGAGCTGGAATCCCACAATCCCCTGTGAGGTCATGCCCCCAATGGCCTAAAAACCTCCCAGGAGGCCCCAACTTTTAAAGGCTCTATTGCATCCTAATAGCACCACTCTGGGAATCAAACTTTTAGCACATGAAACTTTGGGGAACATTTAAGTTCCAACCTATAGCATATGAAAAGTTTACTTTTAAACAAGAGCATTTACTTTTGCTCTTAAATAGAATTTCCTACTCTCTGTCTCCCAGATGACTGAGACATGTTATACACAGAAATGTAAAGGATCATGGAGAAAGGGATATCAAGGGACTCTTATGGCCAATTCTTTGGGGACCATTAACCTTCTAAAATAGAAGAGATATATTTTAAAATATGACTTATTTTACTATATTATTATTTACTAATGTTCACTATTCAGAGCACCAAACATAAATAAGCCAACATTTCTCTGTATGAGTTTTTGGTTGAAAAATCCCCAGATTTCTGCTTGGTTCATAATTATTTAACATAGTTTTAAATTACTTGAAAGAAAGAGTGGACAGGAAAATCACCAGATATGCCTGTGAGTAATAACTGTCTAGAAACTGTAAGGCTTCTGTCTAAAAGCTGAGCATACATGGAAAATGTGCCATGAATTTCACTGTGGGCAAATTTTGATAGCATTTGAACCAGTAACTCTTCACTCACTCATTAGATCTCTGATAATGAATCGTGTTGATATCGTATGCTCTCTGATATGTGAGGAGAACAGCCACTCTCCTATGAGAATCTGTCCAAAATGTACAATGCCAGCCTAATCATGAGAAAAATATCCAAACTGAGGGCAAATCACCTGACCATAACTCTTCCAAACCGTCAAGGTCATGAAGAACAAAGCAAGTCTAAGAAACTCACAGATGGAAGACATGGCAACCAAGGGCAACATGGTGTTCCAAATGGAATCCCCAAACAGAAACAGAACATTGGTAGAAAAACTGGTGATCTCTAAACTGTAAAGTTTATTTAACAGTTTTGTAGCTTTATTAATTTCATAGTTTTGAAAAATGTGCTCTGCCAATGCAAGATGTTGAAATCAAGTGCAGTGAGTGACAGTTATGTGGGAATACACACTATCTTACAACTTTTCTGTGAATCTAAAATCACACCAAAATAGAATTGTATTTAGGAGTGCATAAATAGATTTAAGAGGTATTTAGTTAGGTCAATAAGTAATAGATTCATGATGTGACGCCACAGATAAGCGTGTGTAAATCTTTCATCTTGGCGCATTCATCAAGGATTAAAACCAATCCATTCTGCCTTTTGCCAACGGTATGACCTTGTACAATTTATGCTTTTTTAATTTCATGTTTCTTATCTTTAAAAATTAGAACAAGTGGATACCAGTACCCACTTTACAGTATTATTAAGTGAATTCAGTGTCATGAGCTATATAAAATGCTCATCGCAGAGCTCGGCACACAGAGGGTACTGATCAAACAATGTACTCCTTTTCTCTAACACCTCGCTTGGATTATTACTATCAGGCCGGGCGATAATTTTTCATATCATGAGACTAAACCTCAAATGACAACTTCATACTTTAACTAAAAGAGGGAAAGTGAACATAAAGAGCTTTAGTTCTACAAGGAATTATTTTGGTAAGACAGACTGAATGCACACAAATATTTCACTTAAAATAGCAAGTGGAAATGAGCAGAATTAAAGGTTGAGGACAGGTAGCAAGAAGCCGAGTAAGTTCAAGAAGACTCCCTGGAGAAGGTGCGATTGGCAAGGGAAATGGGGTGGGCTTGGGGGAGGGCCAGGTTGGAAGATGGAAAGACAAGTAGTTCCAGAAGTGTGAGCTTGGGTGCTAGGGACAAGGACCCAGGGACAAAAAGCTCAATGCCACTTTGACTCACTTTTCTCTTTTCCAGAAGGCTCTCCTTCCCTCTTCCTAGTCTGGCCTTTCTCTTTCCCCTTAGCTATCAGGTCCCCCAAGCCACCTCTCAGCTGTTGACGGCATGCCCTACAGGCTATTACCTAGACTGCTCTCAAAAGCCACTGCAGGCTCAAAGCCCTCCCAGATGTCTGGCCATTTATCACAAGTTATCTGCCAGGTGCCCCACTCTCCTGGGGCCTTTTTAGACTTTAGAAGTGAACCTTGGTTGTAAATGCCTGGGAATGGTTGACGATGCTCTCTTCCCTGATGAGTGCTTAGCTTTTACATTTCTTTATCCCAAAGAGCACTTGAGGTAGAAATTTTAATCATTGTGCATGGCTAAACAAAGAAATAATTTGGAGCAATGTCCAAGTTTGTCTGTAGCTTGGCCGAAGTATGGGTCAAAGTGGGAAGGTAATAAATATTGTAGATGAGTTAGGAAAAGGCAGAGTGAAGAAGCTACAAAGGATAGAATATTGCTGAATCATGAAAAGCTACTGAATATAGTGTTCACCTAGCGCAGCTGGGCATGGTGGCTCATGCCTGTAATCCCAGCGACTCAGGAGGTGGAGGCAGGAGGGTCTCAGGTTTGAGGCCAGAGGCAGCTTGTGTAATTTATCGAGACCCTGTCTCAATTTAAAAAATAAGAAAGGGGCTGAGGGTGCGGCTTCTTGGCAGGGCACTTAAGAACTATGTTCGAGCCCCTGGATTCAGCCCTTAAGTATAGAAAGAAAAAAAGAGTAAGGAAAAAGTCATCTAGAGCAGACCTTCTCAGTCTGACATTACAAAAAAAGGAGGAGGAGGAGGAAAGCATTGCTTAGTAAGTGTTCGCTGCATGCTAGGCTCTGTGCTGAGCATTTTATATACTCTGTGCTGAACATTTTATATACTCTGTGTTAGCGGTCCCCAAACTTTTTGGCACCTGGGACCAGTTTCATGGAATACAGTTTTCCCATGGATAGGGAGAGAAGGCACTTTTGGGATTGATTCTAGCGATGGAAAGCTGCTGTAAATACAGATGAAGCTTTGCTCCCTGGCCTGCCTCTCAGGTCTTGGACTTGTACTGGTCTGTGGCCTTGGGGTTGGGGGACCCTGCTCTATGTCATTTAATTCACTTATAGATATTGGCATCCCAGTTTGTAAAGATATGAAAGTTGAGGTCAGAGAAGGAACGTAAATTGTGCAAGATCCTACTGTTGGTAAGTGGTAGACTGGGTTGACTTTAATCCTTGATAAACATACCCCAAATAAAAGATTTGTACAAAATAATCTCATTGAGCCATAACATCACTCTGGGTTAGCTTTCACTCAGTGGTGCAGGCTGTCCTGTGCATCCGAGGATGTTTAGCAGAATCCCTGATTTCTGTACACCAGATGCCAGCTGCACCCCTCTAGTGCCAAAGGTATGTCCATGTTTCCAAATATCTCCTGGGGACAAAACTACCCTTGGTTGAGAACCACAGGGCCGAGGGGCAGAGTGTTGTCACTGTAGATGATGTTTGTGTTGTGGGTAATACAGATTAACTTCTGGCAGGATATCCCGCTGGGGCCACACATCACAGCCACACACCCAAGACTCCACAGCATGACAAGCCGCCAGATACGTGGAGGATTCTAATTCTTAACAGCTCACAACTGTGGTGCATTTCTTGGCCCTCCAGCCCCTTCTGTGTCTCTTGCCACGCTGGTTTTAATCATGTGCTCCTGGTCCATTGGTGGTGCTCTTATTTTTCTAGGTAGGATCAGAAGGTTTTCCCCCTGGAGTTTGTAACTTTTCCATGATACTGGGAAGTGGTTACACGGCACCTCTCATTGTTTTCTTCTTCAGGACTAGCTAATGGCTTCTAGGTGCCTCCTGGGTCTAGGCGAGCGTTTTGTGAAAAGAACAGGAATCAGATTCTAGCAAAGGAGATTTTAATGCAAGGTGCATGGCTTCCTGAACTATTGTCTGTCTTCAAGGAGGACGGTGAAAGAACACGTGTTGTTAGGTGCTGTCAGGTCAGTGTCTGATTCATAGAGACCCTATGTACAACAGATGAAGCACTATTGTCAGTGCTTTTCAGCTATTCATAGGGTTTTCAATGGCTGATAGTGTTTTCAATGGCAGATTGCTTTTTGGCAGGGAGTGGGTTGCTGGGTCCTTCCAAGCCCATAGCACCTGATGTTCCCAGGTGATCTCCCATCCAAGGACTAACCAGGCCTGACCCTGCTTGGCGTCTGAGATCTCATGAGATCAGATGCCACAGTGGTACGGCTGCAGGAGGAGAACACTTAGATTCGGGATTAGTAATCAGATCTAGGATTGGAGGGCTGTTTCCATTTTAGGAAAACATCCTCACTTTGCTAGTGTGCTCATAGTGCTTACAGAAGTGATGGGCTGCCTTGCAAAGGGGGAAGGAGAGACTATCAGGAGGGAAGGGAGGGCCACATTGTCCTTTGTGGACTTTCCTTTGTAGAGTATTGCCACTTACCTTCCTTTGTTCCCTGCAATAGTCAGGAGATCTGTCTTTTATGTGGAGGAGGAAAAACAAGTGTAACACTTTGGGCTTTTCACTTTATTCTAATTCTTCTTTTATGTGGTACTTGGGTGTTTAACTCAGGGCCTCGCACACATGAGGCAAGTACTCTAATGTTGAGCTGCACCCCCAGCCCCTTTTTTAATTTTTATTTTGAGACAGGGTCTCACCAAGTTACTCAGGCTGACTCTGGCCTGGAACTAACAATCTTCATGCCTCTGGAATCCTTGGGATCATAAGCATGAGCCACCGCGCCCAACTCACTTTATTCTAATTATTGTTATTGTTCTTTGGTGCCATTAAATTGGATCCAACTCATGGCAACCCTATGTACAGCAGAATGAAGCCCTGCCCAACACTGTGCCATGCACATGATCTTTTTATGTTTGAGCCCAATGTTGTAGCCACTGTGTTCTCATTTTGAGTTTGTGCCACATCAGCAAAAGGAGGTCCCAGGGACTTTACTCCATTCCCATCATTAAGGTTAACTCTACTTTGAGGGAACAACTCTTCCCCAGTCGTTTCTTGAATGCCTTCCAGCCTGGGGAGCTCATTTTCTGGTACTATATCTGACAGTGCTATTCCTAGGGTTTTCAGTGGTTAAATGTTTCAGAAGTGAGCTATCAGGTCCTTCTCCCTAGTCTGTCTTAGTCTGGAAGCTCAGCTGAAACCTGTGCTCCATGGGTGGCCCTGCTGGTATCTGAAATACTGGTGGCATAGCTTTTAGCATCACAGCCACACACCCAAGCGTCCACAGCATGACAAGCCACCAGATATGTGGAGGATTCTAATTCTTAACAGCTCACAACTGTGGTGCATTTCTTGGCCCTCCAGCCCCTTCTGACTTCTGTCTACCTTTCATTGTTTCCCTCCTCCCTCCCTGCCCCATGTTTTTCTTTTTTCTTTCTTCCTTTTTATTTTGTTTCCTTCTCTTTTTTTCTTGTGGTACTGAAGGTTTGAATTTAGGACCTCACGTATACTTTGTAAGCTCCCCACCATGGAGCTATAGCCCCGGCCCCTTTTTCTATTTTTTGTTTTGACTCAAGGTCTTGTTGAGTTGCACAGGCTGCCTCTAGCCTTGAACTTGCGATCCTCCTGCCTCCACTTCCTGAGTTGTCAAGATTACAGGCATGCACCACTGCACCCACCTGTCCCATCTCTTTAATATGTTGTTACTTATTTAAGAAATTGTTACTAATTGTTGACTATGTCCAGAGCCTGGCAGAGCCAGGAGGGCTAGTACCTGGAGAATCTCTACTGCCCTCAGGCCACTAGGTGGGGCAGCCACCTCAGCAGGTGGCAGCAGCAGGAACAGGAAGGGTCCAGAGGAAGCAGGTGGGGCATGCAGAAAAGGCTGGCAGGAGCCCTGGCCTGGGTTCTCCTGCCTGAACAGAGGTCAGCAGGAATCCATTCCTCTCCTGGGAAAAGGACCAGACAGGACCTCCCTCTCCCCCAGAAGAACTAGGGACCTCAGCAACTTATCTCTGTGGGTGAGGGAGAAGAATAAATGAGGAGCAGTGAGCAGGACTGGGCAGGCAGTCCCCAGCTGGCCTTGACCTGCTCCTTGCTGAGGGCGGGGCCTGCCCTGCTGTTCCTACTGCCGCTCACACAGGATCCAGGTGGTGGGAGCTGAGCTCTCTCAGCTCCTGGCCTCTGTTCTTGAAGTTCCAGTGGCTCAGGAACAAGAGTGGCCCCACTCTGCAGGACCTGGCACCAAGCACATCCTTGTCCCAGAGGCAGAAGGAGGAGGTGGAGGCTTTGGACAAAATAGCCAAGAGAAGTGAACCTGTGTGGTTGTCAGGACTCTGCCTTCCAGCTCCCCTGAGTCTTTACATAAGTGTGCCGGGATTATCCTGGGAAAGCAGGTGTGTGCATGTACCTGCGTGCGAGTGCGTGAAGGAGGCCCTGGATTCGTTTCTCTTCTAATGCCATGTAATCTCTCACTCTCCGGGACAGGCGTCCTTGGCCTGGTTTCCACGGCTCTGCAGCTGGGCTTCAGGGAATCTCTGAAGTTGGAAGTAAAATGAACGTTTTTCTAAGGAAGGAAGTCCTCAGCATCCTTTAGATCTCTGAGCACCTGTGACCTGCATGGGTTGAGGAATAGCCCCTGCCAGAAGAAACAGGGTCCTATGTGTGACAGAGGGGCTCCTCTTTCTTCATGGTATCCTCAGCTTGTCTTCAGTTTCTTCATCTTCATCTTCTTCTTTTTTTTTAAAGCTCCTCTCCACCATTTGTTCCCTTATAGTGGGCATTCTGTTTGGAATCTATTTTAGAACACTTGGTAAGTGCCATTGAATGGGGCCCGACTCATAGTGACCCTATGCAGAATAGAATGAAACACTACCCAATGCTGTGCCATGCACACAAAATTTTTTATGCTTAAGCCCATTGTTGTAGCCACTGTGTCAAAACACAGAGAAACAAAAATAACAGGATCTGATCTGATTTAAACAACTTTGAATACCACCATGCCATCCTGGAAGTTTTCATTTACCTTATCTTAGTTCTCACAATTAAGCTAACTGGGGTTATTCCTTTCTCAACTGCCAGACAAAGAAATTGAGGCTCAGAGGGGCAAAGTGACTTGTCCGAAGACACCCAGCAAGTAAATATTGCACCTGAAACATAAAACCTTTCCCCCTAGGAATAGAAAACACTCTTTTTACTGCTCTATAATCTTGCCAGACTAGAGCTCAAAGAGAAAGATCACAGCGATCAGAGATTTACCCACGATATTTTAAATATCATCCATTACTACTCATAACCACAAATGTCTTCATATCTTTCTTTGCTGCTTATAGCCAATACAGAAACTGAGGTTGCAAAGAGCTATTATCAGCAATGCCTAAAAGTGCAGGAGACTGGATTTCTTGATCTTTGTTTCTCCTCAGGCCTTTAAATAGATGACAACGATGAAGAATAGTTATGAAAATAAAAATCCAGTGTACAGAAATCTGTGCTGATAATCTTGGAATCTGACTGTCTTGCATCTCTCTGCTTTAGCTGGGATTCAAATCCAGTTCACCACGCCGGTCTATCCAGCTGAGAATTGAGACCATTATCTGATTATTCAAGGTGAAAAAAAAAAAAAAAACACGATTGCTTCTATCACCTGGAGACTTCAGGCATTTTATTTTTCTTAAGAGCTAGTTCCTTTGGTCTGATTTATCTGAATAATCCCTTCCTTCTTAGCTTTGTTTTGCCGGGTGTCACTCTGATCATAAAGGAGCTGATATTTCTGCAGCAAAACCATTTATGAATTTCATGGAAATCGTGCCATAAAAAACAATTTTCAACAGGGCAAGGGCTTTTGTTCAGTAGGCTCACACACATCCACACGCATGCACACACACACAATCAGGGATTCTTTTGCTTGTGCACAGAGCACCTTCATTTTATCTCCTATCCTGTCTGCTTCCTTCACCTCACGCAGGAATGCTGCGTAATATAAGCACAGATCATGTTTACCATCAGCTAATTTTGCCCCTGTTTGGTGATCTCCCTCTCTCCCCTTCTCCCTCCCACCTTGATTTCCTTTTGCTGTTCAGTGCTCCTGAATGCCCTAGCAAATATCTGAAGAGCTGGGATACTTCTATGAAGTCCTTGCGAGGTTAAGAGCTGGCAAGACACAATGCCAGTGCCGCTCAGTAATCTCCTCGTCAAGCCTGCCTCTCTACCTTCCCATCCTTCTTCCAGGAGCCTATTAAATTAATGAGATAGAAGTCAGTGCGACAGCGGTCGACATGTTATTGGTGCACGGCGCTGGTGCTGTTACAGTGTGCCTGTTTTCTCTCCTGGGACATTTAATTTCCGCTTCTCAAATGAGCTGCGAAGCTGTGAGGCCCGGCAGCCTTCGTCGCCGGCACTCTGTGATGCAGATAATGAGGGTACTGATAGGTGCCTAGGAGATTTCAGTGGCTCCGAGCACAGCCATGGTCTGATAATGCTTTATGCCAACGGTGTCACAGCGGAGGCACTATCATCCCTCAAGGAATGGTTCATCTTTATGTGTAATATAGCAGCTGTCACCTAAATGGCTAATGGGGAAGCAAAGTAGAACCTTAGTGCTAGTAATCTTTGTCACTTAATAATTTTAAAGGTATCAGACTTCCATAGCTCCTGCAAGTTCTAATAAAAGTGCACTTGCCGATTTTATGTTGTTTGAGGCAGATTAAAAGTAAATGGAGAAATCCGTGGTGCTGTTCTGTGCAAATCTAATTTAGTATAATTTGAATAGCCAAGTAATTAAAATGTATTATAGGTATAAGATGCTGGGATGGTGGAGTGCCTGCATTTAAGAGGAAGATTTATTGGGCTCGTAGCTTCCACAGTGAACCTTCTACAACCACATTAGCTAACATCTGTTGGAAAATGTCGAGATGGGGGGCAGAAGACATGCCTGCAAAATATATGTTCTCATGGGTTGGAATGACAAACCAGAAACATGGAGCAGCACTTGCAAGTTAAATTAGTTAGTGATGGGGCTTGTGTCTGCATGGGTACGCGCTTGCATGCAGGAGGGGTGTGTGGCTGTATGAAGGGGCATGTAGGTGTTCACATAGTTCATACAACATGCAGCCTTTCTAATTACCGTCCAAACCCTGCAGAGTGGGAATTGAAGTTTGATTGGATTTAGGGAACGGGGTAATAATAATAGGACAGTTAATACAAACGATGTTGGTGTTGACACTCCACCATTAGTGTTTCCTGGCAGATTATCGTGTTTGCTTTACCTAAGTGCACAAGATTATAGGAGGTGATTTAGTAGGCAAGGGCACCAGATTCTGAAAGGAAGCCAAGCTAATTTCCATCACACCTACAACCAGGCTGTTAATCTTCGGGGAGTTACTGCACCTGTGCTGGCAGAGGTTAAGAGGGGAGAGACTCTAGAAGGCACAGATACAGGATTGTCCAGGGGAAGGAGGAGAGATAGAATGGACCCCTTATTCTCTCAAGGGATAAATCAGAGAACATTTCGAAATCTGAAAAATATGCTTATAGATAACTGCAAGATGTACCGCTCAAACACAGAACATGCCCCAAAGAAATATTGGTCAGGAGAGTGTCAAGAGCACTTGCTATCAGATGAGAGAGAGCCAAACGCACGGGAAGTATGTGTAAACCGCAAGGCACCTGGCATTGTACTTCGTCGCTGAGTGGCTGGCGTGGGAATTCTCTCAAAGTAAGCCCTTCTAGGAAAAAGCATAACCAGATGGCGTGGAGGAACCGAGGTTCCAGGTTTGTGACATTTTCACCTCACCTCTGCCTTCCCAACCCCTCTACTATACTCTTCCTAAAGCTTTGGTCAAATGTGAGCAAACCTAAGAGGAAACTTCAGTCATGGGATCAGTTTCCCTAAAAGATGAATGTCACCCAGCGGAACTCACTGAGGGCCTTGAGGTTATTATGTATTGGGCATCCAGGGGTACAAATGTTCAGTTCAGTACCCTTAAGCTTCCACTTTATTCACATCTCAGAGGATGCAGTGTTAGCTGACTGTTCTGAATAAATATGTAGGCTTTAAATAATGTTTTTAAAAGCACCCTCTGGTTTGCGGTGTCTGAGCCAAAATCAGGTATTGACACAAGTGTTGGAAACATTTACTAACACCTGCAGTCTGTCTTAGTCATGTGTTTCTTGACAAGTAAGAGGAGAAATGCAATTACTATAGTCATCAAGCCTGCAACTGTAGACCTGTGCCATCCAATCCCGTCAGATCTCAGAAGCTAAGCAGGGTCAGGCCTGGTTAGTCCTTGGATAGGAGACTACCTGGGAACACCAGGTGCTGTAGGCTTGGGAGGAGGACCCAGCAACCTACTCCCAAAAATCAGTCTGCCATTGAAAACCTTATGAACAGCAGAGAAGCACTGACAGTAATGTTTCATCTGTTGTACGGAGGGTGGCTATGAGTTGGATACTGACTTGATGGCACCTAACAACAACAATATAGTCATCAAAGAAAATAAAAAGAATTGATAATGCAAAAATTAAAAATAGTTGCTTTTGCCTAATATCATAACAACATGATATTCAATGTATACCAAAATTAATCACATTTTTTATCATTTATTAGAAGATTATTAATCACCAAGAGCTCTTTGGGGATCCTTATGGATGTAATTCATAAGCTTTAGGCAAAATCCGTTGGAATGTAGCATTCATTAAAGTCTGCTTAATATAAAATGTCCTATTTTAGGTCAGATCTTCATTTCATTCCCATTTCAATAGGAAGCACTGTATTTGTGCTTTGAAATGCACTGTAGAGATGGCTTTTCTGAGGTGGGAATTTGAAAGTCAATATTGTCAGCATGAATTAAAAAGGAAGCTAACAGTATGAGGTTTCTGATTCCATTCATTTGTTCAAACCAAAGGTTTTGCCCCACACAGAACACAGAGGTAATGACTGCGCATCTATTGCAGTGATACAGTGAACTGGGAAGATCTCAGGATGTGCAATTCAATAAAGTATATTTAGCATATTTTCATTGCACCAAATATCAGCTGATCCACCTCTTATTAGTATAAATGGCATAGATTAGTGTCAGGCATTTTGAACAGTGAAGAAATTACAGAAGTCTGCAAGGCTCATTAGGTTCTGGCTGCATGTTAAGAAGGGGCCAAGCCTTATTAATAAGAGGAGGAAAAGAGAACAGTAACTTGTAAGGGAGAAAAAGAACAAAACATTCCTTTATAAACTCTCAGGCATTTAAAAGTGAGAAGACTGCAGTTAAGAGATTCTCTTTCTTAATGTCCTAGGCATTTGTGGAGATGGGCACTCCCTTTTATTATTATTATTATTATTATTATTATTATTATTAGTTTTGTAGTATGTAAAAAATTATTTTAGAGCATGTCAAACATTCAGAAACCATGCAGTTGTAAACAGGTGATAGGGTTGGCAACTTTTGCCTTTGAATAGCCGTTCTGACGTTGAGGTCACATTTTGTATTTACATTCTCTTCTTTCACCAAAATCAATTAATGAAGGTGGTAAAATCTGCCTCGGCCTAGGGAAACAAAAAGATCTGTGTTTTCTCTCTGCGTGCACACCTCGCTGAGTTGGAAAATCTGGGTGCCAGTATTCACAAACCAATCAGTCCTTGGGACAGAAGGTAAAGAAGAGACTTTCTGTAGTGTTATATCCTGCCAAGGCAAACGGGGCTTTCCCTGTGAATCCAAAGGTCAGTGTGATGAATTTTGATTGGAAAACAAACAAACACATAAACTCCTGTTATTAGCATTTCACTCAAGCGCTGAGAAATTAATCAATAAAGCTGACGTTAGAAGACAGGGAAAAAGTCAGAGCTGCGCGGCACACAGTTAAAAACCAAAGTGCAGGTTAGAGGTGGCACTGACTTGGAACCAGGTCAAAAGGCAAGAAACTGAAAGCAGAGGAAAACCCTCCAGGCCCACTACATGCTATGAGATGCTTTTGAAAGAAGGAGAACAAAAATAAGGTCTTATCACTGATTCTATAAAAATTATACTAGTGTGCATACACACATATACGCACACACAATGAAGCAATTTTATTGCAAAGCATTTAAAAAGCAACACCAGAGTAAACGTAAATGACTGGTTTTAATGCAAAAATTAAAACCAGTCATATTGTGCACTTCTGTGAAATCAGCCAATAACATTTCAAATTTTTAGGCTATGTTGTTTAAAGCAGTAAGTTTAACATTTAAGCAGAGATAAATGGCCTAAAGTAACAATCTATTGTCAAACAGTTGACAGTAATTAATTTAGAGTTTCAGGTTGTTTTGAATCATCCTCCATTATGCTTATAATATTATCCCCATAAGCTTAGAAATTGCATTTCTTTTATACCAATCTCCTTCCATCCTGATTCATCTATTTATTTCTCCCATTCGATTCAGAATGAAAGTGAAATGAATAGGACACTTGAGGTTTGTTCTGAACCAACGTTATCCCAAGGCTTCTTCCTGTTCCCAAACACTGCTATTTTGGGTGGGTAACAATTGCAAGGTGAGAGGGACCACTTTAGCGCCAACCCATTCCGTGATTGTACCATGGCAGCATGGTGCATTTCAACAGGGAAATGCTTGGATTCTGGAAGGTGGAGTGATGCATAGTTAGGGCTTTCTGCATTCTGCTTTGTCTAAAACTGTTTGGATGATAGAGGCAATTGTAATTGTCATCTTAATCTGCATTAATAATAATAATAAAGCTTCCTTCCTTTTCTCTGTTTCCACTAGCCCATCTTCACAGATCAACTGGTGTCAGGTTATTGCACATGTGCAATAAATAGGTGTGGAAATGTTTTCTCTAGTAAAATATTGCGTATGTATATATACACTTGTAGCCACACATATTTGAATGTATGTTCATACAAACACTTTTTTTGGCACTTGATAAGGCATTTCCCAAGATAATTAAATCAAATTTCTGGGAAAGTGAATTTTTAAAAAAAGATTTACATGAATGTGTCTATTTTAACTATATCAGTATCATCAAGGCAACTTCTGTGAAATAGCACAACCAGAGTTTCTCACAGAGTCAGTGCAAAAGAAGCAATTGTTTCTCTTTTGTTTTTAATCTTTAATATGGAGACATAGAAATATTTTCTGGTCAACCTCTTTCAAAGCACGCCTTACCAATGGAATTGGAACCTGGCTCGTGGAAACTTTGCAAAGCTCGAAACTAAAACCCCCATGATGAAAGATTGTATGTATTACTTGATTTTCTGAAGTGACAAGGCGTATATTAAAAAATATTTCTTTTATTGTTACATTTTAGGCACGTTTACTGTTAGCTGCTTGGCTTCATTATGTATCATAGTCTGAATCTACAAATCAAGTATAATTAGACTTAGCGAACTGATTGGATTTCTAATTAAGCTACATTGGAAACAATGTATAATCAGTAAATATTCTGACTAGGTACATTTTAAAGAGCAACTCTTGGGCTTTTTGCTGATGACTAGACACCAGTGTCATTAAATTTGTTGGTGGCAAGCAAATTTTAAAGCTAAAATAGAGGCAATTAGTAAAGATCTTGAAATATTTAATCACGTTTGTCCAATTAGTGTGCAATTAGGCAGTGGTGTGGCGTGGGACAGGCATTCTGCTTCAGCGCTTGGTGCGGAAGGATCCCTTTGAAATTTTGCTGTTTAGTTTATTGATATATAAAAAGGAAGTTATGGTTGTAATTTCCAATTTAAAAAAAATACTGTGCAGATGGTCTGACTATATATTTAACAATGTTAAACAAATCCAAACAAGGGAAGCATGTTACCTGAAATTACACAGCTGTGATCTGTGAATAAGCTCTGGATCATGGTAGATTACAGCTGTGCTTATCTTGATCATTGAAACTGCCAGGCATTTTACACGGGAGGAATTGGGAACCAGATAAGCTTGCCCGACAGGTCTTAAAATGATTGGCAGCTTCTGACTTGTCCAAGTGTTTAGCTTGGCTCCTCTGAATTCCAGGGGGTTCAATTTTATGCAGAGGGAGAAATGGGAAGAGATCCTGCAAGAGGTTGATTTGGGGAGATGGGTAAACTAGACAGCAACATTACCTGGTGTTTTCACCGCAAATGGATTGCTCCTATCTACCGAGTTGTAGCCTTGGGTTGTGACCATGTTGTGGGAGATTTGGCACACCTGCTAGGAAAGGAAGAAGATGTCCCTTATTTTAACACTTCACTGTCTTTGCCCAGCCACAGAACTCAGTGCCACGTTGCAAAACAAAGATAATTTTTTTTCTGATACTCTCATTGAGATCTTAGGAAAAGCAATAGCACTTCAGTTTTGTTGGAAGGGCTGTGGAGCGGCCACAGTCTTAGGTGTCCCAGGCAGCAGCGAGCCCAGGGCTGACTGACCTCAAACATGCTTGGAGAGGTGTTGCTTCCTGGAGTGACTGGAAGACATAGATGACAACCAGAGAAAATGAGGGAGGGGGGTCAGGTGGGGGGCATGGGGAAACTAAGAGAAACCCAGCTTGTACCCAGAAACTTGTTTGGAATTGGCCCCCATTTCTTCTGGGGCATTTGCTTCACTGTCAAAATTTAACCATCTCAGTGTTATCTGAGCTGGGAAATGAAAAGATGTTCCTGAGTGAACTTGATTTCTGGACCCCGGTTATCTAGTAGATTTTATACATTTCAATGCATTGAATCCTGGGGGCTCAGGAAGGATTTCTGATACAGGCTGAGTTCTCCTGTTACCATATGGGAGTGCATTCTGTTTGGATAACTTTTGGAAACCAGAGGAAGAAAATCCCCTGGGCAACCAAATGTGCAGAAGACAGAAGAAAAAAATGTGAACTTTAAAAAAATATCCTTGACAAAGTGACAGGTGAATTTATGCAGAGGATGGGGTTAGGGGAGTAATGCCTTATAGTGCATTTACTAGGAATCCAGGGAGGCTTTGTGTTATTTATTTTCCTATTTCTATCCTTTCTCCAAATTTGAAGGCTTGCTTCTACCTAACTTTCAGGAATCACGTTACTATTGCCATAAGTCAAAGCCAGACATTTTGAAACCTTTGAGTCTAATTAAATTCTATCCTGAGATTTAATTAAATTCTTCAATTCTATGCTTAGAATTTCCATAAATTTACAAGTTTTAATGTAAAAACCTCAGAATAGTAGTGAGTTAACCGTGGGTTACACTTCAACCTAGTTCTTGCTTGAGAAAGAATGGGTGTAGACTGGAGCTGCCTGATGCTGGGGACATCCACAGTGGACTCCTGAGGGAGTCTATTGCCACCAGTGCCCAGGCCCTTCTTCCTTCTAAAGTAATAAGGGAAAAGAGATTCTGATGACTCTCACAGGGATTTGGTAAAATTAGTTAGCAAATAAAAATACAGAATGCCCTATTAAATTTGAATTTTAGATTGAGCACTGAATTTTTTCTTTGTATAAGTATGTCCCATGTATTTCATGGGGTATACTTATGCATAAAAAATACTAATTGTTTAGGTAGAACGCAAACATAGCTGAGCATTCTGCATTTAATATGGCAACTCTCCTTCTGGAACATATTCATGGGAAGAAACAAGTAATTGAGAAAAACATTATCTCTTTCCCAAGAACCTGTGTGCTTTTGTCTCCCTGGAAAACTTAGATGGGAACAAGGTAGGCTTGTTGTTGTTGTTGTTGTTAGGTGCCGTCAAGTTGGTATCCGACTCATAGCGACCCTGCATACAACAGGGGAAACACTGTTGTCAGTGCTTCTCTGCTGTTCATAGGGTTTTCAATGGCAGATTGATTTTTGGGAGGGGGTTGCCAGGTCCTTCTCCCAAGCCTACAGATTCTGGTATTCCCAGGTGGTCTCCCATCCAAGTACTAACCAGGCCTGACCCTGCTTAGCTTCCGAGATCTGACGGGATTGGATGCCACAGGGCTACAGCTGCAGGCGAAGGTAGCCTACTCCTGACATTTCCAGCATCCATTGAGTACTGGTTCTAAATTTTGGTGGTATAGTAGAACCTTCTGGGGAGCTTATAAACTCTCATTGGTCAGGTCAAAAGCAAGATGTATTAAATCAGAATTTCCCAAGTGTGGGACCCAGCACCTGTATTGATTAATGCCCCCAGTGATTCCAGTGTGCAGCCAGTCTGTAAACCACTGAACTAAGGAAGTTCCCAGCCCTAGCACATTAGAATCACCTAGGGAATTCAAGCCCATACTTTTATCTGGACCCCAACCCCAGAGGTTCTGACTTACTGGATCTTGGTGAGGGTCTGGCATGCATAATTTTAAAATCTACCCAGGCAATAGAGAGCTGCTGGATTTGAGAACATGCAGAAGGGTCTTTTGAAGAGCAATGGGCCATCCCAGCCTAATCTGCCCATGTGGAAAGCTAACTGTGGCACTTGGTTGCTGTGAGAAAAGATCCCATCTTCCTCTGGGGATCAACTTTATCTCCTGCCCAATAAGAATCAGGAATTTGCATTTCAGGGACATTGAGGATGCCTGCATCAGCTGCCTCGAAAAGAAAAAAAATAATCAGATGGGATCGTTTTGCATTGAAGGTGATTTTTCCTTTGTTAAAAGAAAAAAAAAAGGATAAAATAAACTGTATCCTGCTGTGCCTAAAGGGTAGATCAGGGAGTTGCCACAGAATAAATTACTATCAACAGATCTAGAAGACTGAATGGAGGAATAGATTGGACAGGAGAAAAATGGTCAAGAGGAAACATCTGCAAAAAGATAGTGGAATAGAGATGAAAATATTAAGAAGGCTCCAATAAAGCTAGGAGCTGTGGGGCATGGCTGTAATCCAAGTGACTCGGAGGCTGAGCCAGGAGGATCGCAGGTTCAAGGTCAGAGGCATCTTGTACAACTTAGTGAGACCCTGTTGCAAAATAAAAATAGAGGGTCTGGGGTGCTGCTTAGGGGTAGGGTACTTACCTAGCATGTGGATAGCCCTTGGCTCAACCCTCTACTACTGAAAAAAAAAAAAAAAAAAAAAAAAAAAAAAAAAAAAAAAAAAAAAAAAAAAAAAAAAAAAAAAAAAAGCTCTAATGAAACCCAGTTTTATTACAGAAGACTTTTTCTTTTCCCCACCAAAGCAAACAGAAAGGATTTGATGTGTGTGTGACAAATATCAACAAAGAGGCACCGGTGACAGTAAAGTTGGCTGGACATCGTACAAATGTCTTTGAGTAAATGCACACTAGACAGTTGACAGACACCAGCTAATAGACATCAGCTCTGTATTGTGTGTGACCCCATGTGCCCTTATAGGGAAAATGTGTCTGTCCACCTGTCCTAGATTGTGTGGTTTTGAAAATGGGAGGCCCTTCAAGGCCTCGAAGGACAAGAGAGCCTCTGAGCTGCAAACAGTTTGGGCTGAGGTCAGATGCTAGGGAGGACATAGCGCAGGTAACAAATCCACAAAGGAAGGAGAGCGTGAACAGCTTTGGAACTGGGGAGAGGTTCAGGGTCCAATGGAGAACCGAAGATGCCGAGGCTCGATGTGTGTCTGTGTGGGTGAGCATGAGTGCATATGTGCAAGTGTGTGTATATGTGTGTGTGCGTGTGTGCGTACATGTGTATATGTTGTGTGTGCCTGCGTGTTATGTTGCAGATGGTCCTAGAAGGTGAGCAGGAGTCAGGGAGCAGGTAAAATAAGGAAAACTTGGACATGTGCACTGCAGGTCCAGAGGAGGTTGCAGACAACTTTTTTCCTCTTACCAGGCCCCCTCAGCCCTTCTGTAAGAGGGCAGCTCTGCACGTTAAAGGGAAGTGTGGATCTGCAGGTACTCCAGGCCTGTCTGCAGGGCCTGCTTGGGTGTGTCTCTGGGTGTGGCTGACCTGCATATGGCATCTGTAGAAGAGGCACCCCTTATGCCCATGTTTTGTACCCTGTGACCCCACACTACTGCCTTACACATGGCCAGGTTAGGAGGGATATCCCACTGCAAGGCAGAGAACCAGGGTCCTCAGGCTGGATGGTACCCATAATCCTGCTCCGAAAAAGGCAGGCTACGTGGATTAGGGTTTCTCTTGGCAATGGGAATGAAGATATCGTAAGACAAGTCTGTAGATAATGGGAAGGGTCTGCTGGGGGCACAGCTGGGTTGTGTTTCAGGTAACTAGAAGCCTGACTAAGACAGGCTAGGGAGAAGGACCCGGTAGCACACTCCTGAAACAATTGTTGCTAGCGATTGAAACCCTATGACTAACAGAGAAACACTGTCAGATATAGTTCCAGAAAACAAAACTCTACATCAACCACCACCACCAACAACAGAACAAGGCACTTAGCTAATTGCTTTATACAAATGATCTCTTTTAACTCTTTGGCAAGTCTGTGACGTATATGTTTTCAACTTTATTGATGAGGAAACTAAAGCCACAGGAGGTTAAATGACCTTTCCAAGCTAAATCACAATCGATCAGGTGACAAAGCCAAGGTTTGACCCAAGTCTGTCAGCCTGGAAACTCTAAGCTCTTTGTCTCCCTTCCGCTCCGAGGCGGTAACCTGAATGTTTGCAATGTGCCAGGTTGTAGGTGTAGATGTAGAAACTCCATCCGATGTGTGTGCAAGTTCCGTCCTGTGGGCTTCAGGTGGAAACCACAACAAAGAGAAAAAACAGACTCGAGGGTGAAACTGCAGTCCATTGAGCCTTTTTCATCTTCTCTTCCATGCTTTGTTTTTTTAAGGACAAAGATAAACAATTGAGCAGATCCTCCTTTTCTGGACAAAGTGACTCTAAGCTAAATGTATATATATATATATATATATGGGAAATCCAGAAGTCTCAGAACAGAGATTTGAAGAGAAAGCTGGTCATCAATCAGACTAGACACCATGAACTATATCTGGCATTGAGAATTTTCTATGGATTTCCAGAGGCCTCTTCAAGTAAATGATGGTGCTCTGGAAGGTGGAAAAAGTAGGAATGGGATCGTTGTCTCCCCTTACCCTGACTCATTTGGTATTCCTGCATTTGGTGTGCACTTTGGGGGAGGGGGAGAGAGGTCACAGGTTACTTAACTCTGATTGGTGGAAGGGTGTACTTGAGAGGGAAGGGGATCCCTTCCTTTCTATAGGGCAGATGCCTGGTATGGCTTCATGGGTTGGTCACCACGTTTCTTCAGGGTGGTTTTCCAGGAGACCGAATAGGGTACCCATAAGGATCTCCATGTTCGCTGTTCTACAGTTGATTGTAAGTCTGTCTAGTAGGCACAGGACTGAGCAACTCTGATATAA
The DNA here is from genome assembly GCA_007922755.1 of Pedetes capensis. NCBI lineage: Eukaryota > Metazoa > Chordata > Mammalia > Rodentia > Pedetidae > Pedetes > Pedetes capensis. The sequence goes on along the minus strand of VMDO01003735.1, from coordinate 47,218 downwards.
AAGGAGAGGGAAGATGGCTTGTTCCTTTGGTCTTCTCCTCATCTCAGCTCTCCTACCCTGACCCCACTGCCTTCCTCTGACCCCCATGTTGTACCAAGCCATGTGGATTTGATTAATGGGTCTGTAACATTAATTATACTGGGTGTGCTTGGTAACCTAACCGATGAATTGTAAATGGTACATTCGCAGCATCCAAGCTCTCACTGAGCTATATTTCTTTGGGGAATGGAGATGATAAGGGCTTTCTACATGTTAGAGGTCTTTTTGCCACCATACAGCAGGCATGGGGAGGAACTAGCAAGTCTTTCTGTTTTGTTTTGTTTTGTTTTTTTGCAAGTTGAATTAACTGCAGCTATAGAGTATTATATCTTCTGTTATTAAAGTGTTGCATAGATTCTCACATGTCTGCTTGTGGTGTCTAATATGGTGCTGGACACTCAGTAAAGGCTGTTACTGTGAGTGTGATAATATGTATCCATATATGCTCATGCACAAAGGCAGTACCATGTCAACTGAACGTGGGCAAACAATAACGCAATATGGCGTGGCTTTGTTATAAATAGTGCTGATATGGTGCTTCTTTGCAGAAGTTAAGGAAGAACTCAAAGTAAACAGTCAGAAACAAAAAAATATCAGCTGAGTATGTGCCAGGGGCTTGGTGGCTTCAGTTGAAAAGGAAGAATCTGGAAGGAACATTTATTTCTTATCTCTTCCTTTTAGATACAACAGGATTACCCCCTGGGAGTTGGTGTGAATGACTTTTTACTAAAAGATCTTCCCTGTGCAGAGTTGCCCAGCTTCTTTGTAGCTGCCATGATGATTCCTTCTAGACACATCACACAGTTCTCCATGGAAACTTCCTGTAATTGACCAAACCTGCAGCCTAAGACTGTAACTGCCCCTCAGCCACACCGATTGCCCTTACAAGGAGGCACGTTAGCAAAGAGGACCACAACAGGTACCAGGCAAACCATAACCATTTTGCTCCCAGGATAAACAGTTAACCCCAGCCTGCTGGTGGCCATTGTGGTAGGAACTAGGACGCCTTGGGACTGGGCTATCCCTTAGTGCCCTGCAGGACCAGCTATTTATTACGTGGGACCTTGCAAGAAGAACAGAGAGGTTCCTTGTTCAAAAATTGCTAAGAATTTCAAGACAGTGATAGCAGAACTTTAGGCTAAACTCATGCCTGCATCTGTTCAGGACTCTAACTGCCCAGGAAGCCAGCCATGGTACAGACGGACATCTGTCCAAGGATTTGTAAGGTTGTTGGTATTTCTATTGGAGTTTAATCTTTTAGTAGACTCACTGGGCTATTAGAAAAGTTCTGCCTTTCCTCTTCCAGGCAGAGGACAGTACCATCCATTCTTTTTCCCACCATTAGCTGCAGTGAGACTATTATTCTCTCCGCACAGTTAGGGAGTGGCTGTTCTCAATGTCAGCAAAAAAGCTGAAGGGGAGTGATGTTTCTTGATTAAGTCTAAAAAGTAGCATGAGAGAAATGAGAATTCATTTGGTATAAGGAAGCAGGAGAGATGAGGACTAGTTGACATGTGGGTGGAGGGGGCAGATACTGTCAGGGAAGCACTGGGGAAGAAGAAGAACCCATGGGTAGTGAAGAAAGATGGTAGGAGAGTAGAGAGCAGCTGTTGGAGACACGGGCAGGAGCGCAGGACCAGAGCTGTGTTGCTGAGCTGTGCCAACCCAGCAGGTCCAATGTTCTGCAAGGATTTCTCATGTCCCTGGGACGCCATGAGGCCTGTGAAGACCTTACCTTGCTATTTTCCTGGAAGGACAGATGGAATCATCTGGAAAGGCTCACAAGATGTATTCCAGCATGCTGCAGCTTTTTTTTTTTTTTTTAATGTATTACTATCATCAGGATTGTGGGTGACATTTGGGGCGGTGACTAGATCAAGGCAGAGCAGGCAACCTTCTGGGTGATGAAGCTGGTTAAGAAAAGAAATATTCTTTGGTGGAGGAATAGACAAATAAAATGTGGCACGTGCATACACACAGAGGAATATTATTCAGCCTTGAGAAAGAGTGAAATCTTGCCATTTGTGGTTACATAGATTAACCTGGAGGAAGTTATACTAAGTGAAATAAGCCAGACAAAAAAGGGCAAACACTGCATGATCCCACTTATGTGTGGAATCTAAATAGATAAAATATATAAATGTAGAGCTTAGAAGATTGGCTGGTGGGAAGGGGTAGGGGAATGGGAAGATATTGGTCAAAGGATACGAGGTGTCATTCCTTCAGGATATGGAGATCTACAGTCTGGTGATAGTAGTTCATGGTACTGTATTGTGTACTTGCAATTTGCTAAGAGGGTAGATCTTCAGTGTCTCAGTGCACACACACGCAAATGGTAAGGATGTGAGGTGCTGGGTATGTTATTACCTTGACCGTGGCAATCACTGCAGCATTTCACGTTGTGTATGTATATCAAAACATCACGTTGCACACCTTAAATAAATACAATTTTGTCGATTCTATCTCAATCAAACTGAAAAAAAAAGAGAAGACACAGGAATGACATGTGTTACAGGAAGTGCTTTTTTCTTTCTCTGCGGAACACCAGCAGAGAAAGTAGTAGTCAAAGGGAGAGTTAAAGTTCTCTTTTAGCACCAGACTAGCCAGAAATTGAAGTGGCCCTTCTGGGGAAGAAGAGCCTGTCTTCAAGCCCCAGGCCCTACTTATGGGTGCAGTGTGCTCTAAAATCCAAAAGAGGGCAGCACATAACCTGCACTACGGGGAGAACCAGGCAGGCATGTAACCTGAGGAATGTCAGCAGGGATATTGGCTGGTTTTTCAAAACTCACATCTTGCTAGGGTTCACTTATGCAAGAAATTTGTGTTCCTAGAACTGTGTGTTTAAATTTGAAAGCAAATATTTGTTCCATGGATTCTAATTAGCTTCGGGGATGTTAAGGAGCAAGAGGGTGTGTTGGGGGCGCTATTCAGTGCTCCAGATACCTGCAATGGCAGCGTGAGCAACTTTAGGGCCTGAGGACAAGAGAAACATGCACGGAGCGTGAGGTGGGGAGGCTGTCTGGGTGCTTTGGCTGCTGTCTTTTAATTTCTCTTGCTGGTTCTCTGCAATGAGCAAAGCCCTCTTCACAAAGCGCATACGGCCTCTTCCCACCTGGTGATTTCCACAGGATGTGTGGAAAGCAGCTCTCTTTGGGATTTTCCAGTGCTTCCAGAAGGATGTTTGTGATAGGAAAGCAGGCCCCATGTTCTGGGGTCAGGATTTCAGGGAGGCTGAGGGGTAGGTGGGGTGGAAAAGAGGAACATTTGAGGCTACGATTTGAGGCTCTCAGATCGTAAACAGTCTTAACTCAGTGCTGCAGAGTTAAAAGTGTTAAGGTATCATCCCCAGAATCCCGCAGTAGACCTCTTCATGATCCAGTTTCCTTAAACACGTGCAGTGGGGACTTAGACCCAAACCCAGCTTCACAGAGAGGTTCTGTGTCTTCTGGCAGAGGAGGATGAGTGAGCAAAGTTGGCCCTCGTGTTTAAATCCTGAAATGATATCACAAGGCTCATGGGACCTATGATAGTCTTTTTCATTCGACTTGGTTTTAAGTCGTTATTTTCACTCTTGATTTGCTTTTCATTGAAAGCATTTTAGAAGCATTTCAACCTACCAAGAAAGTATTAAACTACATAAGCAATTTAGAAGATCTACCTCTAACAGTTCAACCCTCTGTTTATTTTGAGCACATTTTTGATTTCTGGAAAATGAATAGAATTGAAATTTTTTTTTACACCATCAAGTTAGATTATTTAAACTGTAGAGTTTCCATTAAGACTTCAGAAAATGCACATTATCTTTTTTTTTTTTGTAACCTCAAAATAACCAGATGCTACGCTGTCTAGATATACACCTGATGCTAGATAAAGGGTTTCCAAGAAACATACCCTAAAATTTTGGACTGATTTAATATTAAACAATTACTATGGAGCTGAGTTAATCAGTCCCTTTATAGATGTTGGCAAACAGAGAATTCTCTTCATAAGTATAATAATAAAAAACAGACTTGGCAGGAGCTCTCAGGCCTACAGTGATTATGTTGTATTTCTTTGTGTTCTTTAAAATATTGAGGCAGGAAATTATTTTTTACTGGTGTTTCACATGTCATGAAATTAGAACGGCAAATTGATAAACAAATTGATAGGTTCTCCAGTGCCCTATAAGATCATTAAGGACTTCTGAGGCATTTTAAAGGATCCTTAGAGTCTACTCATAGGATAATATAGTCTGGAATGATCATGAGGTCTTTCACCTCAAAATAATTCCAGAGAGGTGCATGTTTCTTCTAGAACAGTCATCTCTAGAGTTAAAAAAAAAAAAGTTTTGTTCTTTTAGGAACATAGCACTCTCGGGAACAACTCCAGTCAGGCCTCAAACTACAAATGAAAAAAGAATGGCTGTGTTTATAGAATTTTTATAAGAGGAAAATGATCTGTAAGAAAAAAGAAATAATTCATCAGAACAAGTAGGAGTTTTTAAAAGAAGTAATGCCTAAGATAAGTGAGGGACAGGGGAAGGAAGGGAAGAAGAGAGAGCTCCAGCGGGAGAGAGCAGAGAGAGACAGAACGTGCATGTGCCTGATAATGTAAATGACTGCATTATATATTAAATAAAGCCCCTTGAGTACAAATTGCAAGGCCTGAGTTTTGCTAGTAGCTTTGCCCCTACCTTAAGTTGTCTTATAAAAATCTCAGTTTCCTCATCGGTAAAATGAGGAAATTTTATTTTACTTCAACATTCTGTTCCCTTATGATTTGCTGAAGTACTGCAATGGACACAGTGAAGTCCTAATTATTGAATTTTCTACCCTGTTGAATTAATCACAGCTTCAGCTTATGAGGAAGCATAGCTACCAGAAATTATTGTCAACATAAATTATAAGAGGTACATTTTTCTCAGCCATGAAGAAATAAACAAATACAAAAAAAGGAAAGAAAAACAACAAAAATACAAAAAGCAAACAAAAGAACCTCCAAAAATCCCAAAAGAAATATACAAATTTTATCTGTTTTCTACCTCAGCCTGTTTCTTAAATACCACTTGGTATCCAATGTAGCACTCTAATTTTGTCTTTGGCTTCCAAAATTGTTTCTCCACCAAGAGAAATGTTATTAGGGTAGCCAGATGGCTAAGCCCTGGATATGGCTGTTTGTGTGTGAGTTCTTCCCTTTGCCCTCATCCTCTGCGTCTATCTCAGTCCTGTAACATTTAGCTTCACATCAGAAAATAGATCAAAATGCAGGCAAGTGTTACAGTTTCAATAATAAATAGCACCTAAAATTCATGTTTGAATGCTGGGTCTCCAGAGGGTGGTGCTGTTTCTGGAGACTGCCCAACTTTGGGAGGTGGGATGTAGTTGGCGGAAGTGGGTCACTACAGGGTGGTCTTTGGAGGTTTTATCCAGGCCACAAGTTCCTGTCTCCCTGTCTGTCTGTCTGTCTGTCTGTCTGTCTGTCTGTCTCTCTCTCTCTCTCTCTCTCTCTCTCTCTGTCTGCTTCCTGTTGCTATTATGTGAAGGTCCTCCACCACAATGTCGGCTGCTGCTCCTCTATGCCCCTTATCCCTGTGGATTGAACCTCTGAAATAATGAGCTAAAAACAAACCTTTCTTTTTGTAAGGTTCTGTCAGGCATTTTGGCAACAGCAATGCACAATCTACCTAACGTAGCAAGCATCCTACCTGACCACGTTAAGAGCAAAATCAGCAGATAGAAGGCCCGCTGTTTTGTTTCTACAACCATTGCCCATGTTCTTCTGGGCAGTTCTCTCTTTCCCCTCAGACTTTGTATTTCCTCAAATGCTTTTTCTGCTATCAGCCACTTATGGCTTCTGTGTGCATAGACGGTCAGGGTTATTCTGGGGAGAAAGAAATGTAACAAAACAGTTTCTATGCCAAGAAAGTTTAAAATTTAAAATCTTGGTCTTCCTGACATGTTTTTGCAGATTTGAACTCTGACTTCCAGATTGAGTGGACACCAACCCCCCCTCCCCCCGCCGCTCCTCTATTCTTAACCCTGTTTTCACACTGGAAGCAGACAAGCATGCTGCAATCATTCCTGACTCTGTTCAGTCAGTGTGTGACTTGCTGAAAACCTTCATGAAACAATAAGGCAAAGAGGGATAGGAATGAGTAGAGGAAATGAACTAACAAATTCGGAATAGCTCGTGTGCCTAGCAATGAGATAGGGGCTTGGCACACATGATGCCTGTAAAGTCTTTCTTTGCTAAGTATTATGTTCTCATAAGAGAAAGTTTAAGTAAGGCCCAAAGAGGTTAAATAAAGTGCCCGAAGCCATGAGTGGTAGAGCTCAGAGTCTAACTCCACAGACTCGCTGAGTTTCACCTTTCATAAAAGATCTTATTCAATTTTGAAAGAATTGAAGCTATTTTTTCCTCCATTGCTTTTCAGTTCATAAAAATTGTAATCATTCTACCAAAAAGAAATCTATTGTAGGTGGCCATTGTGGTGCATGCCTGTAATCCCAGGCCTTGGGAGGATGAGGCAGAAGGATCACAAGTTTAAGGCCAGCCAGGCAATATAGCAGGACACTGTCAAACAAAATAAAACAAAACCAAATATCCCCCAAACAAACAACTCTATTATATGAAATTAAAGTACAATTACACTATAGGCCAATTTTACAAGTTGATTGTATTTTAGACTTTGATAGTCATGCATTAAGATAGTACTAAGACAAACACGGGACTGGGATTTGGCTCAGTTGATAGATCACTGCTCTGCAGTCTCTGAGGTCCCAAATTCCATTCCCAGCACCGCACAAATGGGAGAAGGATGTGGCAATCCACTCCCAAGGCAACCTTAAAACAATCAGCCACTGGAAACCCTGTGAGGGTCACTATGAGTTGTAAACAAGTCATGGCACTTAACAACAAGACAAACAACAATAGTTGTGGTAAGACCCATGTAGCCTATTTTTCTACATCATATGTTATAGGCAATCTCTTAAGATTTGAATGTATGTATGTATGTATGTGTATATATATATATATATATATATATATATATATATATATTTATGTGTGTGTATATGTATACATACATATATCTATGTACTTGGGGGTAAACCCAGGACCTTGCACATACTTTTTCAAGTACAGTGGACTCACCCCCAACCCATTTTTTATTTTTATTTTGAGTCAGTTTCTCACTAAATTATGCAGTTTGCCTCTGGCCTCGAACTTGTGATCCTCCTGCCTCTGCCTCCCAGATCACTGGGATTACAGCTGTGTACCACTGTGCCCAGCCTTAAGATGATTTAATACCCTGGAAGAAATGAAATCTTTCTTTTCTAAATGTGTTTTTTCTCAAAGAATCTCTTTACCACTGAAGTCATCTGCTCACTGTGCCCACAGGGCCAATACCTTCCCCAAATATATTTAGGCCTTTGCAGAGATGCAATGAGAGAAGATAGTGATTTGGAGTGACCTATGAGAGGTCAATTTTTTTTTCTTGTAGGTTTTTCCTTAGAAAATAGTATACTGTGAAAACAAAGGTTATTATAAACATTTTGACCTGTGGCAAGATCAGATGAAAACCAAGGGTGCAGAGGACTCAGCGCTGGCCTCTCCACCTGCCCCAGGATCCCCTCCAGATCTGTGAAGCAGCTTCCTCCTGGTCATTCATGCTTCCAACCTCCCTTCTCCCACCAGCTCCTGCTGGTCTTATGTTAACTTTTTCTCTTTACTTGGTTAAAAGCCCTGGAAAATTGGAAATTGATGTTGCAGAAATGCACTGGATATGGCTTAAGCCTACATATTGTTTTCTGACTCCACAGGTTTCTCAAACTGGGGTTCCTGGGAGACTTGCCTCAGATTCACCAGAGAAAAGCTAAACTGTGGCCTCCTGGGCCCTATTCCAGACCTGATGAATCAGAATCTCAGTAGCGGGAGGAAGAGAATGAGTGGATCTCAGGAATCCACAATTTTTAAATCTTTCCAGATGATTTTTACACCAATATTATAACAATTGTGTGATAGAATATTTTCACATACATTACTTTCTTTTTATCTTTCATAATTCTCTGAAGGTAGATGCTTATTATTATATACCCATTTTATAGATGAAGCAGCTCAAACATAGAAAAATTATTGATACAGCTAAAAAGTTGCATACCTCTGCCTTGAACTCCAGCTTTTTGGCTTAGCCCTAAAACTGAAACCCCTTTCTCACACAACATTATTTTCATCAGTGGATATGGTGGATATAATTGTGGAGGACAACCTAGGTTGGAATTCTTTCATGGAGGATGCTCCTGGTGTTGTAACCTAAAAGTTCATCACCAAATCCAAGGTCACATGGATATTCTCCTATGCTTTATTCTCGAATTTTTTAAAATTAAATTTTCACTTTGCTTTTAGGTCTAGAATCCATTTTGAGTTAACCTTTGTAAAAAGTATGAAGTCTAAGTCAAATTTACTTTGTTTTCCTGTGGACATTGAATTGTTTCAGCATCATTTGTTGGGATGACCATCCTTTTGCCATTGAGTTGCCTTTGCTCCTTTGTCAAAGAGCTTTGCAATTCTTGATCCTTGTTATAAAAGGATTTTACCTCCATTCTCTCTCCCTCTCCCTCCCTCCTCTCTTTTTCGTGATATTTAAAGACAGCATGATCAGTCCAGCATTTCATAATTATTTGCTTAAAATTTGAATGCCACTTTCTTAGGAAAGAACATGAGGCAAGTTGTAGATTAAAATACAGAACAAGATGAACCATGGAAGAGTTTGTTGTTCTTGCATGCCATCTGGTTGGTTCTGACTCATAGTGACCCTATGTACAAAATAATGAAACACTCCCCAACACTGTGCCATATACATGATCTTTTTTATGTTTGAGCCTGTTGTTATAACCACTGTATTTCATCTCATTTTGAGTCATGCCACATCAGCAAAAGGAAGTCCCATAGGCTTTACTCCATTTCCATCATTAAGGTTGACTCTACTTTGAGGGTGGCTGGGATTTAGCTCAGTTGGTAGAGAGCCACTCTGCAGCCTCTGAGGTCCTCGAGTTTGATTCCCAGCACTGCAAACATGGGAGAAGGACGTGGCAATCCACTCGTGAGGCAATCCTGAAAAGAGTCAGCCATTGAAAACCCTATAAGGCTCACTATGAGCCAGACACGACTCAACGGTGCCTAACAACAACAACTACTTTCAGGAGACAATTTTTCCCCAGTCATTTCTTGAATGCCTTCTTGCAGGGGGTGCTCATTTTCCAGCACTATATTTAACAGTGTTTTTCTGGTATTCATCGAGTTTTCATTGACTAATTGTTTCAGGAGTGGGCTGCTGGGTCCTTCTCCCTAGGTTGTCTTAAGTCTCAAATCTCAGCTGAAACCTGTCCACCATGGGTAGCCCTGCTGGTATCTAAAATACTGATGGCATAGCTTTCAGCATCACAGCAATATGCAAGCCCCCACAGCACAAGAAACTGACAAATATGTGGGGGCACAGAAGAGTCAGGTGGATCAAAATCCACCCATACGGAGTTTTGTGAATCTGGTATACAGACAAAGAAACTCTTTTTAAGACCCAACTCCACCACTTCATCTTTGGAGTTTCTGTTTTCCATGGAAAATAAAAGGAATATTCTAATACATATTCCAAGTTTCTAATCATACAACTCTACTTCTTGAGGCTCAGATCATAGATAGTAGGAGTAGTGAACATTTCTCTCTGTAAACTGCTTTTTCATTCATGCACAGATGTGCCTTTTCAGGACTGACTCATGAGCGTCATTGATTGTGCTGCTCTGTCCCACAATACTTCACTATCCCATGAGGATAGAAGCCCAAGACACACATGCAGAGATGTGACCATGAAATTTTTCCTAAGTCCCCCCTTCCGGCTGCTTCCAGACTGCTCACATCCTTGTTGTTAGGTGCCGTCGTGTCTGACTCATAGGGACTCTATGTACAATAAGTGAAACATTATTGTCAGTGCTTCTCTGCTGTTCATAGGGTTTTCAATGGTGGATTGATTTTTGGGAGTGGGTTGCCAGGTCCTTCTCCCAAGCCTACAGCATCTGGTGTTCCCAGACAGTCTTCCACCCAAGGACTAACCAGGCCCAACCCTGCTTAGCTTCCGAGATCTGACGGGATCAGATGCTCACATCCTATGGCCCTTGTAATCACCTCTCCCTGGCATTTGCATCTCAGGCACCAATATGTCTTCACTTACCCCAACTTGGATCAGCAATGTCTTCTCTTTCCTAGGCACACATGATCTTCTCTTCCTCTCTTTTCAGTCTCTCCTTCCAACTCTCTTTGTCCATAGCTGACTGCACCCTTCCTCCTCAAGAACACCCAGCTTATCTATTTTCCATGTTCAAAACAGCCAAGGGCTTTTAAATATCATGAAAATCTCTCAACAGCAGTTTCAAGCTGCAAAGAATTTGCCAGACTTGCTAGTATAGAGAGTCACAGGAATGTTCTACAACTTATGTTCTGGAATCTTTGGAGGGTCAGAAATCTACGAGGGACATCGTCATATGAAAATAAGTATGATACAGCACGGAGCGGGTGGTGGTAACTGTTTTGGAGCTGAGGTGAAGAGGCATCAAATAACTTTTGCAGAAGGGTCTTGAAGGTTGGCTAGGAGTTTAACAACAGCCCAAGCTGAGAGTGGGGGTTTTACAGGTCCTGGCAGGGAGAGCAGCATGTCCAAATGTAGAAAGTGTGAAAAAGCGTGGCATGTTGGATGTGGCTGTGTTAGCTCTTACCCACATTGGATAAGGTTGATGTAGCTGGTTTGGCTGGCTAGGCAGGTGCCCTGTGTCCCCCACCCTCACTGTTCCACATTCCGCGTGTGTCCCCACCAGGCTGCTCCCTTCTTAACACTCAGGAAATCAATCACATGCTGTCAAAACACAAAAGATAAGCGTGCTTGGCTGTCTAGCAGGTACGGGATGGAACCTCAGGAATGGATGAAGCATAAAACATGTGCTTGAAGACTCCAGGAGTGGAGGAGAGAAAGGACTGGTGGGAAGCGACTCCGGAAGGACCCATAAGTCCAGGTCAGGGGTGGGGGGTGAGCTTGCGTGCTTGGCCACTGAGCTGGACTTTCCCACAATAGGGTGACTGTTGAGGACTGTTGAGGACAGTTGGATTCACACAGAAGGTAGAAAAGAGGAAGAAGGATGAGGAGGCGGCGAGGAGACAACCTTGAACCCAGATGTGGAATGGAAAGAACATGCAGAAGCAGAGCGGTGACACTAGGAGGCTGGGGGTGGGCATCTGAAAGAACTTCAGCAGGGATTTCTGTGTCAGACTGGATACGACAGGAAAAAACACAACCAAACACTTTCCCCACGTTTCTGACCTTGTGAAAGGTTCCCCCAGCCAAGATAAGGAATCCAAAGAGAGTGAGGGTTTGGGGGAGGCCTTGGAATCCTGTTTCAGATGTATTGCTTTTCAGAGGTGGAGAGGACCAGGGGCAGTTGGATGCAGTAATTTGAAGTTCAGTTGTGACTCAGTGTGGATGGAAAGGCCAAGAAGGCATAACTGGGAACCCTGAAGGAGGCTGGCTGAAGGACATACCCTTCATTCAGTTGACAAAAATACTTAATAGGCACCATAGGACACAAAAAGAAAAATCATGCATGGTCTTCAGCCTTAAGGATTTTCCTTTGTGTTAACTATAGCCTTGTTGGTGTTAGATGCTGTAGAGTCAGGTCCGACTCATAGTGACCCTCATACAGTTTTCAATGGCTGTTTGTTTTGAGAGTGTCATACCCTTCTGTCATACCCTTCTCCCATTTTTGTGGTGCTGGGGATTGAACACAGGGCCTCAGAGAGTGCAGAGCGGTGCTCTATGAACTGAACTAAACCCCAGCCCCAACTATAGCCATAAACTCAGGCTCCTTGTTGTTGTTGTTGTTGTTGTTGTTGTTGTTAGGTGCCATTGAGTCCAGTCTGACTTACAGCAACCCATTGTATAGATGAAACACTCCCCCGACACTGTGCTATACTGGGCACTATTGTCAGTTGTTGTTGTTGTTGTTGTTAGGTGCCGTCGAGTCGGTATCCGACTCATAGCGACCCCATAGGGTTTTCAGTGGCTGACTGTTTCGGGATTGCCTTGGGAATGGATTGCCAGGCCCTTCTCCCATTTTTGCGGAGCTGGGAATTGAACTCGGGACCTCAGAGACTGCAGCGCAGCACTCTACCAACTGAGCCAAATCCCAGCCCCACAACTATTGTCAGTGTTTATTTGCTATTCATAGGAATTTCATTGGCGGATTGTTTCAGGAGTGGATTGCCAGGTCCTTCTCCCTAGCCTACAGCACCTGATGTACTCAGGCAGTCTCCCATCCAAGTACTATCCAGGCCAACTCTGCTTAGCTTCTGAGATCAGGTGGCATCAGATGCCAGGGTGCTATGGCTGCAGGTGACTTAGGCTTAACCTGTTTGAAAAGGGTTTCCAAGAATCACTGCTAAATGAAGTGTTAAATTATCATGTATAAATTTATGTCAATTTTCTAGTCTTTCTCTTAGGTTTAACGTGCAGATTTAGAGCATTTCTCTTTTTATTTTCTTTTTGACATTACCTGTGAGGGTCAAGCAACAGTGAGGGTCAACCAACACAGCAATTGGTTTACCCATTCTTTAGTTTTTATCCTGCCTCATGCTTTAACATATGTGGTTGATTATAACAGTCCAATTAAATGGAAGGTATATCTTTGTGGAAGTCTCCAGTCTTAGAAATAAAAAACTGGAGAGAATGAAGGAAACTTAACACAGTTTACTTATTTTTTTCCAGTAAAAATCCCTTTTGAAAGGTATTTTCCTGAAAATTTGCTATTTTTAGCTCATATCCCCACAACTATAGTCTCTCCTTTGGCTGCCTAAGCTTATGAAGGAAGTAGTAAATATTTAAGAAAATATTTTAAATATTTAAGAAAATGTTTAAAATATTTAAGAAATACTTAACATATGTAGGTAAATATTTAAGAAACATGAATTTGCATGAAGGACTGTAAGACTGCAGTACTTTCCTTTGGAAATTAAACTCTGGACTAAAAGATCAAATTTAAAAATTTGACTTTAATATGCATGTCAGAAATATTGATTGTTGCTGTTGTTAGGTGCCCTCGAGTCCATCCGATTCAGAGTGACCCTCATAGAGTTTTCAATGGCTAATTATTTCAGGAGTGGATTGCCAGGTCCTTCTCCTGTTTTGTGGTGCTGTGGATCGAACTCTGGGCCTTCAGAGGGTGTGGAGCAGCACTCTCACAACTGAGAAGTACTGATAGGCGTATTATATCATAGAGAATTGAGGAACAGTAATTAAAAGCAAATAATGGTGCCTTGTTTAACCCAGAAATTTGCACATTTTACCAATATTGATGTAATCTCTTAGAAGGTTCCTATTTAAAGGATAAGATTTCTTATGGGAAAAATTTCTGATACTAGAAGACTCATGTACAAAATATGTCTAAGGTCCCTTAAGTATTTTTATTTCAATTCCTCTTTAGTCTTATTTTAGCCAGTGGCATACAGGTAACACATTTTGTTCCTCTTTCTCCGGAAACTGAGGTGTTTACCCTTTTATGAACTCAGAGAGGGTTTTCAAATCAACTTCAGTTTTTACAGCTCTTTTCATATCACATGTGTGAGTTGATTGTGGGAACTCACGGATGATGGAACTGAGTTTAGCTGTCTCACCGCTGAATTGCCTTGCTTTGGGGAGTGTAGAAAACCTCTGGTAATGTGGTTTAGACTTAAGTTTTAGCACTTAGGGTAAACTTTGTGGAAGGAGCCAGGATATGAATAAGTGTGAAGGAGGCACTTGAACGCACACACATTTGTAAAACTTCAGTGAAAATTTAGAGCATTTTCGATGAAGTCTGTATGTCTGCAGGTTTTCTCCTTTGAATGAATTAACTCTGTTTTGTAAGGGTTTTGTCTTTTAAAGGTGTGATTGAATCAGTGCTCCAGGTAGAGCTGTAAGTAAAATCACAATTCTAAAACCTTGGGGGCATTGGTCCTAATTAATAAAGCTAATATTTTAGCAAAACATCATGGCTTATAATTGAAAGGAACCATCTGGGTCTGAAGCATACCTACTGAGGGCAGCCCTATTAAGATTCATACTGAGGTGGGAAATTAATTTCTTGAACTTACAAAGAAGCATTGGGAAGGTTTTCCTTCCTCATAAGCCTGGAGGGTTTGCTGTTTGGCCCTGTGGAGACCCAAGGGCTATCTGGGCTGATTAACATATATATAATTAAAGCATGCCAACTAGAAAGGCAAAGCCAGTTCTAGTTGACTCTGTACTACTGTGAAATAATTTCTTTCTGTCTCCATTATGTACTTTTTTTTGTTTTTGATCTCCTTTTCCCTGGACATTATCCTGCTATTTCTTTAGGATTCTTGCGTCCTGTCCTAGCAGACACTAAGGAGTAGAGAAGCTTTCCCCATTCAATCGAGATTTTCTTCCTGTTCATATCACCATGTTTAAACCACATTTTTCAGCACATGGTAACAAACACTGTAAATAATTGAGGTAATCCATCAAGAGACCCATTCTTGATAATGAAAAATTGCATAACTCAGTAAAAGTCAATTAAGAACCACAAACTTCAGAACCTTTTTCTCAGTGAAGATTTATTGTTATAGAAGGCAGCTAACACAATAGATTCCTAAGGGGTGTCAAAAATTGTAAAAGTTCTAAAAATGCAGTTAAAGCTTGACAATAAACTTGAGTATGATTTGTACAATATCAAAGTATATTAGCTGTTTGAGATGAAAAGTGGTATTTTTTGTTTGTTTTTTGTTGTGTTTTTAAACATGAGATGTCTGAGTTGTCAGGATTTTATAACCACCTTAAGAACCACATCTACTGTGTGGGGTACTTATTTTCCTTCAAGGGTTTTAAATGAATTTTATTCTCTGGTTGTGCCTGTACAATGGAAGTCTACAAATTAAGTGAGAGTCAGGATATTTTCCTTTGTTAAACTAAATTTCTAAATAACACCACCTGGATGAAAGACTCAAAATGTTTGTTATTTGGTTGCTTGGTTAGGACACAACCATCTTAGTATAATATCTTGTACCAGGGTATACAATTTTTTTGTTGTGTTTTATAAGCAATCATTTTGTTGTTTTAGAGACATTAAACAGTGAGTGGTCAAAAGGAAAGATACCAACTCTGAAATAATATTTCCAGCACTTTTCTTGCAGTGATTTTTCATGCCTCAAATATAAAATGTAACTATGGAGCAATCTCTCTCTTCAAAAAAAAAAAAAAAAAAAACAACAACAACTAAAAGTATCTGGTTATTTTGAGGTTTGGAGTCCACCAGTATAAATTTTAAATTCTGCCCAAAGGCTTAGGTAGAGTTCAGCAGTCAGGCGTGACAAATGCACAATTCCAAGGAACAGCACACATGTGACATGCTTCCCACTGAAATGAAACTGCCCAGTGAAAAAGGAGGAATTGTGCCCTTTTTAATAGCAAAGAATGCAATTGCCAGAATTCTTCAGGTTTGGAATTCCAGCAGTGTTCTAGTGTTTTCCTCTCGACGTGTGACAAGAAAGAATGATATAGAAAATAAACATAAATCTCATCTGAACAAGTAGTCCTTTGACTTTATAAGGTTTAACACCAAATACATCAAATTCTAAAAATACCCAAGACCAATAAAAGAGCTGAGAGGAAAACATGCTGGGAACGCAACAGATTTTTTAAACCCTTGGATTTAACCTATTAGCACTAATTTTGCTCATTTATTTTGCGACATTGCTACCTCAGCCTACTAATAGGGGCCATGATACTTCACATTCGTATAAATATTTGACTTTAACCTCATAAAAAGCCCCGTGGGTCTATACTTTTATTCTTATATAATCTAAAACAAATCCTTTCCTTAAAAAAAAAAAAAATCAAACAGACCACATTACACACACAGTTGACTATTTACAAAGCACCCAATTAAATCCTACTTAATTCTCTCTAAAAATTCCATCTAACTGGCATGTAAAGTGCCCATTATATTAAATGCATAATGTTCACAAACACTGATGGCCCTAACCTAGTACATGTTACCTTCCTTGAAGGGAAGGGTCTTGAAAAAAAAGTTTTAAGGTTTTTAAGAAATGAGACCAGAAATCACAGTACAAGACAGATAAATCTACTTTAATTGTCACATGTAAAAGTTACACATCACAAGAGATTGGACAGTAGCTTAGCGGTAACTGACACAACTAGAGTGAAAATCATTTTTATAAAAAAATAATCTAGATGCGGTCATCAGAATTTTTGGTCTACTTAAGTTAATGTTTGAAGATCAACTTTTATCCCTGCTTGAAGGATTTACCATTAAGCCTTTTTTTTTTTCTCCCACTGTTGCCTATTAATATTCTTTGGAGGAAAGAAAGCAGAAAATGTTCATTTCCAAGAGTTTGTCCTTTGGTAGCAAGCAGAGAACATTTTTCATTTCTATGATTTAAATAATCTGTACAGATATGAAACTTCATGACATTACGCTTTAGTGTAAAATGAAGACTGACAAGCATTTTTTTCCCCCATAAAACAGCAGATTTTGCAAACTCCTTAAGGATCCAAGCATTTCTCCATCCCATATGCAAAATCAGTCAGAATCCATTTTGACCTCAGTTAGAAAACAAAAAGCAAACACTCTTTATGTATTACACTATAAAATCCCATACTTAAAAACTGATAAGGTATACTTTCAACATGTACACTTCAAATACAAAGGTTTTAATCTAGGTTAAAGAAAACACATTTGAAAGGACTCAGAACAAGTTTATTTTGTGATGAACCATCTCATGCAGCCATGCAAAACCACTACCTATAACTGTTACTTCCCGAGTCTACAATACTAGATACTGAACAAAAGCAACAACAACAACAAAAAACAAATTAAAAGCCAGGCCAAACAGAAAAGAAATTCAAAATCCAGGAGCTCTGCAACTGAGCTGAAAAATAATTTTTCAAAAGAAATTTTCCCATTGATTAAAAAAACACACACATAATATTTACAAAAAATATTTAATTAAAAATATCTTATAATTACAGTAGTCTATTAAAGCATATACTTTCTCACACTTATAGAACATCTCTATATATACATGGTATGAAATGTCACTCAATTATCTATACAATATGTAACATTCTTGCAGGGAAAAGTGAAGTTCCCTCCTCCGTTAAAATCATCTATTTTAAACAATAGATGTAAAAACACACACACACACACACACATAAAAAAAAAATCTACAATGCTGTGGTGTATTAGTAAAGCTTCCAAACAAAAATTGAGCTCCTTGGTCACAAAGTAGCCTTCTAAAGTCGGATTTACTCTCGATCTTCTATTTACCAGTCCTGTGACATATAAGCTTAAAAGTTTAACTGCACCTCTAAAAAAAATAAAACCAGAAATGTACAATTCACAGAGGTTATATAAATGAAGAGACAAAAGACACGTATGTAGAATGTTTATGAATGTGCAAAAAAAAAAAAGTTTTAGTTTTCTTTCCTCTCCCTCTCTCTTGGAATGACGAGTGAAAACGTATTTAGATTTGCTGTTGTTTTTTTGTTTTTTGTTTTGTTTTGTTTTCCTTTCCTCCGGTGGCTTTTTCTCTAAGTTCTCCTCTTGCCCCTCCCTCTCTACCGCTCCTGGCTCGGGCTCAGGCGGCTGCACACCTGTGGAAGAGGAATGAATAGACAGGGTGTGTGAACCTTCTCGCTGCAGACTAACTGGCGCCATCGACCCAACTCAAGACATGCTTGATCAACAACCCAAAACAAACCGCCGGGTCAGACAACACCCGGAGCCCGCCTGCGACCGGCCCTGGAGAAGCGGGGAGAGGTGAGAGGGGATCTCCTCGGGCGCCCAGCCCGGGTCCCCCGTCGTGGGTGCCAGGCTGCAAGGGCCCGGGCCCATCCGCACTGTGTCCACGCCCACGCAGGCACCCACCCTCCTGGGGTGAGGAGGACGCGCAGAGCCCGCCGCTCCCCAGGAGAGACCCAGGGGTGGGGGGACCCCAGAACCCATCGGGCTCCACTGAGACCGAACCCCGAGTTGCACAGCAATTGCCTCGCCGACTGGGCGGCAGGGAGAGAGGAGGTGTGGGCTCCCTGGGCAGCTCACACTCAGAAACGCGGGGGCCGGGGACTGTGCCTGGCACCGGAGGCCCCCGAGGTGGGGCGTAGCTGGTGCCCAGCCACCCGAGACGCTGGATGCGCGCTCACCTGGGCGACGCGGCTCAGCGGCACAGAATGCTGTCGCCCTGCTTGTTCACCGCGCCGGCCTGGAACAGCAACCGGACACCGCGGGGAACGGGAAGGGGAGGTTAGCGGGGCGCGAGCGACGTGGCCACCGGAGCCCCGGATTCGTCCTGGGAAACCAGGAGGGCACGCGGACGCCCCCAACCCCAGTCTGCAGCTTGGGGGCGACCCCTCGGCTGGACTTGACAGCCCGGGACGCGAACGGCCCGTGCGATCTCCCCGACCCGCCCTCGCCCAGCCCAGCCCTGGAGAAGGGGAAGGAGGAGGAGGAGGAGGGGACCGTGGTTCCCGCCATCCCCTGCCCGGAGGAGAGGGGCCGCCCCACTCCCAGGTCCCCGCAGCCAGCGCCCGGCCTCTCACCGGGTCGGTGTTGAGCGCGGTGAGCGGGGTCCGCGGCGGCGCGGCCGGACAGGTCCCGGCCGGGTGCAGCGGCGGCGCGGGCGGCGGCGGCTGCCGGAGCAGAGCCGGGTGCATCTCCAGCGCCAGCTGCAGGTCCAGGATGTAGTCGATCACATGCTGCAGGATCTCCACTTTGCTGACTTTCTTGTTGGGCGGGATGGTGGGCACCAGCCTGCGCAGGCGGCTGTAGCAATCGTTCATGTCGCACTGGAGGCACAGCGCCGGCTCCTCGGTGGCCGCCTCCGCCGCCTTGCAGCGCGCGGCCGCCGCCGCCGCCGCCGCCGAGCCACCCAGGCTGTGGCCGTGCTCGGCCAGGCAGCGCAGCGCCAGCTCCCCGCCGCTGCAGCCCGACGGCACCTTGCGGCCCGAGGGGCGCACGGGGCTCACCGCCTTCATTGCGTGCCCTGCGCCCCGTGCCCCGCGCTAGCGGCCCGGCCGGGGCGAGCGAGGCAGGCGGGCGAGTTAGGGGCCCCCGCGCGCTGGGCTGCGCTCCGCTCGCCTGCGCTCCGCTCGCCTGCGCGCCCGCTGTCTCTTCCGGCGATCCTGAGCCCAACAATCGGCCGGAGAGTAGCTGGGGTTCTGCGTGGAGATTTCCGTTCAGTGAGCGACGCTCGGCCCGAACCAGAAGGCGAAAAAAGCCAGAAGCACCTGAAGGAAAGTCGCCCACCCGGGTCCCCTCCTCGCTCTCCGCCGAGCGCAGACTCAGCGCGATCGCCGCTACCGCGCGCCCCTCGCCCGAGATCCCCGACTCCCGGCCGCCCCTCCGGCGCTACGCTCGCACCCAGCCCTTCGCGCAGCTGCATTTATAGAGCCGCGCGCCCGGGAGGCGGGGCTGGCGCGCCCGCTGGGTGGCTGCGCGAGCCGGAGGGAGCTGGGCTGGGCGCGCAGGCAGGGGGCGCGAGGGGAGGCGGCACGGGCTGGGGCTCCGGGCGGGGCTGGGAGGCGGGGAGCCGGACAACCCGAGTAGAGGGGTGGGCGGGGGGTTGGGAGTGGCCAGCCAATCAGGAGCACAGGGCCACCTCGGGGAATGACGCTCGGGCCAATGGGGAGGGCACTCCATTCCGTCAACGCCGTGGGTAGGGGCTGCGGGGAAAGAGCTGGGTGAGAGCCGGACCCGGGTGCTGTGTGCCGGAGGGAGGGGAGCAGCGCGAGCGAGAAGTTCCTGCGAAGAACTACGGGAATGTGTGGCTGGAATTCACTCGCTCCGGCCTAGGCTGCCGCCGAGGGATTTCTGGGCCCTGCTCACAGGGTATCCTGCCACTCTTAAGAGCCGGAGCCCGGGGACCCAGCGCCACCCATCACTCCATCCTCTGGATTCCAATGCCTTAAGAAAAGATGCGCTGTTCAACGAGGCACTTTCATTCTGATCTGGATTTTTCCCCCTCTGATTCGTTATTCTCCCTTTTCACAATTGCTGAAACCATAATGATGGAATGGAATGTGTAGACTGTTTTCTTCTTTTCTTTTTCTCTTTTTAAGTGCTAAAGCTTAGCAAGAGAGAAAAAAAGGAAAAAGAAAAAAGAATGAAAGAAAAAAAGAAAGAAAAGGAAAGGAATTCTAGAGCGAATGCAGTGTTTTTGATGAAGGGCTATATAAATAAAAAAGATCGTAGTGGATTTTTCTTTTACTCATCTGTATACAAACATGGGCTAAAGAAATGCAATTGCCTGGCAAGTTAAATTAGAGTGTGTAAAGATTAAAAATGCATGGACACAGAGTATTTAAAATTCCACCATGACATATAATATTAATCCATTTTACGTAAAATTCATACCTGTAACTTAATTTAGGCCGTTAATACGCCGCTTCACATATTTAGTTAGCGTATGTATCCCGTTTTAAATAAGGTATTGAGAAGGTCCGGAGTCTCCTCCTTTGGGAACAAAGCTTTAACATTCAGACTTCTTAGTCCCGGAGGTTCTGCTTGGGCCCCACCCTGCAAAAAATGCCTGTTCGTTAAGAACGTTTTTTGTGTTCAATTTCTAACAGAAAAACTGTCTTTCAAGGATTCAGAATAGAATTGCACAGGAACTCTGGTGCGGCGTTCGAGAAAAAAATGACCTCTTCAGATGAGAGCTGAGCACGACTCTCAGTGGGGAGATGAATTTTAAGTGCCTTTGCCTTGCAAACCCTCCCACTTCTAGACATGCTTGGAGTCGAATTAACCCAAGAATTGTTTTCCTTTCCATACATGACATAGATTGGTGTCTTCATTTTCTTTGATAATGGAGAGAAAGACATGAAGTCCTCATTTCTTCTTGTCTACCCCCTGTATGGGCTTCCATTTCTTCTGTCTACCTCTCTTCCCTTGGCTGAAATACCTGCAGGAGGCAGATATTTTGTTTAGCCATGTGGGTACTTTAGGACGATTGCGCTATTTCCCCAGAGCACATTCCTTTTTCCTGATGAAATGAGGAGCAACTACTTAATGCTGGTTTCATAGGTAGATGCGGCAGTCTTCCTTTCCCCTAATTGTTACAGGTAACCGCCTCTAATTGCTTGGGAACAAGTGACATTCTCATTTACTTATGTGGACAGGTATCAGTCTCCATCCACATTTATTAAGAAAATCAAAATTATTAAACACAACAGAAGGGGTTTTTTCCCCTAAAGACAGATATAATCTTATACATTCTTAATATAAATATGCACAGAGAGAATATTATGATTTTAGATTGTTGGGGAAGGAAGTCCCACTGGGTATAAGCTATTATTTTGGAGTCTGTCTTATCAGCACAGATAATGTAAATGGATACGTGTACAGTTGTTTTGTTCTATTGATTTTTCCCTTACCTAGATTTTAAAACTGCTCCCAAATTCAACACCCCTAACTTTGCTTCTGTTTGGCAAAATGTAACTATGCCAGTATGCTCAGTGCTGCACGTTCCACATAGCAAAAGTTTACATATGTTGACTTGATTAAAAGTAAGGTTTAAGTTTCAAATATGTGACATAAAGGAATGATCCATCATTTTGAATTTCCCTAAATCTCAAAGGCCCACACCCTGGGTGTGGAAAGCACCCAGTGCCAATTTCAGGTTTGGCTGGACTGGTGTAATGTTACCCTGAGGGGCAGGGAGTTCAAAGGTGTGCACCTCATCACCTGGAAAAGAACACCCAGGAAAAACGTGATCCCCAAGTCCTGCTGGCAGGGTAGGCAGAGGCAGTTACTGTAATCTTCATTTGAAGATTGGAAAGCATGAATACATTAAAAAATTAAAGTGCACATAAAATATCATACAGTGGGAATAAGGAATAGGATCCTGTGCTTTTTGGCCCATGAAACCAGAATTCTAGAGGCTACGTACGCAACCTAAGATTTTGTATCCAGACATAGGCACTTACATGACGTCAGAGCTGAAGTCATAAAAGACTCCAGGCACAGAGAGCTCATAACAGTTTACTCAGCAATGACCGGATTTTGGATAAACTTACAAGCTACGTTATCACAACCACGCAGAAAAGGAAATTTAGTTTGCCTGTGACTCTTCCTTTTCCATCAAAATGCATTACTCACACTTATAAAAATGAGGTGGGCTGGCCCAAAGTTCATTGCCTTGGAAGTCAGTGCCACAAACCCTCAAGATTTACCACATTGGGAACCTGGGATGAAGCGTTCCTAGAATTGTGATGAATTCCTAGTGAGCAGGGTCCTGCCTCCAGACAAAGATCTGCCGCACTATCTTGGGGGACATCCTAAATGCCAATCAGACCCTTGTTGAACTCCAGCACCCAGGCTCTTAGATTTCACAATTGCTCTGTGTTTACATGAAGCGAGGGTATCCAAGCATATTGTGCTATTCGGCCCACACACCTCTTTTAGGACTTGATACTTCTTTCTCCAAGGCCTGCTGGGAACCAGTGGGTGGGCTCAGACACAACAGAAAAACACATGTTCCCATGCCTTGGCCACTCTCTAGTTGTAAGTGGTCGTTGGAGGAGGTGCATGCATTCTTGAAGGGCCTAAGGAACCGCTATGTTCTGTGTGCCTGCAGCCGTAGCCCTGTGGTTTCCGATCCCCTCACATCTCAGAAGCTAAGCAGGGTGGGTCCTGGTTAGTACTTGGATGGGAGACCGCCTAGGAATACCAGACACTATAGGCTTGGGAGACAGACCCGGCAACCCACTCCCAAAAATCAATCTGGCATTGAAAACCCTATAAACTGCAGAGAAGCACTGACAATAGTGTTTTACCTGTTGTATGCAGGGTCACTAGGAGTCGGATACCGACTGGAAGGCACCTAACTACAAATGTTCTGTGCAGCAGGTACGTCCCTTGCTTGAAAAGAGTAATCTGGGCAATGTGGCCGTTCAAGCTGAAGGCTGCCTTATCAAGCACTGGGCGTTATGAACTTCCTTTCTCTACCTTTGGGTTGCTGATACTACTCCCGGAAGCACTGATAACCTCTTGGTTTGCTCAGTCTTAGAAAAGGCATACAGACAGAATATGTTATGTATTGACTGTGGCTGGGTAGAGGTGGTCATCAAAAATGTCTTTTGCTTCAGGAATTTTTAAGGTAGTCTATTCAAGGAAGAAGTAGGTGACCTTTTTTTTCAAATCATTTTTATTAGTAATTTTTAGTTGTTGCTGGTATGCATTTAGTGAGTTTCATTATATTTCCATACATGCATATCATTGTACATGGCTCATATTTGCCTCCCCCATTACCCTCTGATGACACCGTGCCCTTGATCTGATCTCCTTCCTGCTGATGGTTGCCTCTCTGTTTGCATTCTTGCTTATGTATATACATACATACTATATGTATATGTGTGTGTGTGTGTATGTATATATATATATATATACACACACACACACACACATATATATATATATACACACACACACACATATTTATATATGTATATTTACTTATGTGTCATATATACATATATCCAGATTTTGCCTTTGAGAACAAAATATGATGTGATATTTCTCTTTCTTTCTCCCATTACTTTATTTTATTGCCCCCATTAGGTGACTTTTGAAAAGCCCTCATCAGATTGAAGCCAGAAAATGGAAAGAAGGAATTAACATTTGTTTTTACCTTACTGTTTGTTGTTAGGTGCCATCAAGTCAGGTCTGACTAATAGCAACCCAATATACAACAGAATGAAACACTCCCTGACACATGTGCCATGTTCTTCTCTGCTATCCATAGGGTTTTAAATGGCTGACTGTGTCAGGAATGGGCTGTTGGGTCTTTCCCCCATTTTGGTATTGCTGGGGATCAAACCCAGGGCCTTAGAGCATGCAGAGCAGCACTCTACCAACTGAGCTAAACCCCAACCCCTTGTTTTTACCTTAGGAGATATAAAGAGCATGGGCTCTGAAATCAGGCAGCCTGGGCTCCAAATTTGGCTTCTTTGCTTACTACCTTATATTATAAAGCTGAGTTCTTAAATACCTCTACTTTAATATGTGAAATAAGGACAAAAATTTCATCTACCTTACAGAGGTATTCATGTGATACACACACAAGTAAATACACACTACATGGTGTCTGCCTGTAGCCATAGCACTGTGACGTCCGATCCCATCAGACCTCAGAAGCTAAGCAGGGTGGGGCCTGGTTAGTACTTGGATGGGAAACCACCTGGGAACACCAGGTGCTATAGGCTTAGGAGAAGGACCTGGCAACCTACTTCCAAAGATCCATCCATCATTGAGAACCCTATGAATAGCAGAGAAGCACTGACAGTAGTGTTTCAACTGTCGCACAAAGGGTCGCTATGAGTCAGACACTGACTTGATGGCACCTAACAACAGCAACAACGTGGTCTCTAGATAAGAAATTGTATTAAGTCCTTAGAACACTGTCTGGCATATAAGTGGGCAATGAAAACATTCATTGACATTTTTGGCAAATATTATCTTCCAATCTGTGGCTTATCTTTTCATTCACTTCATCTCTTTTGGGAGCAGAAATTTTTAATTTTGATGAAGTCCAATATATGAGTTTGTCCTTTTATGGATTATATATTTGGTATTGCATCTTCTAAGAACTCTTTCATAACCCAAGGTAACAAAGGTTTTCTGTTATGTTTTTGTCTAGAAACTTTATACTTTTAGGCAGGTTTAGATTCATGGCACATAACTTCTGTAATCAGATAGATTCCTACCATTGGAAGAGCCCCACATTCAGTGTCTTGCTCTCTGTTATTGCCATCTTGAAATTCTAAATAATTTTAAACAAAGGAAACTGCATTTTCACTTTGCATTGGAACCCACAAATTATTTGGCTAGTCTTTGTTGTCTATATTATGTGGTGTGGTACATGAAAGGGACTGAAGTTAATGTTTTTGCATACTTTGATTTGATTGTCCCAACAACCTTTGCTGAAAAGACTATCCTTTGTTCATTGCGTTACCTTTTCACTTTTGTCAAAAATTGTGTGTGTACATGTGTGGTTCTATTTTCTGTCCTCTAAATTCTGTTCCACTGGTCTATTTGTTTTAATGCTACAGCTACACTGTTTTGGTTACTGTAGGCTTATAATATGTTTTGAAATCAGAGAGTGTTGGACCATTGATCTTTCAGTTTTGTTCTACTCTTTGGCTTGTTAGGGTATATTGCATTTCCATATTGCTTTTAGAATCAGTTTGCGAATTCTTTCCAAAAAGAACTTACATCCAAAACATATAAGGGCTAGGAATAACGCAGTAGTAATAGAGCACTTGCCTGGCATACAGGATCCCCAGCACCATGGAGGGGGAGGGAGAAAAAAGTATAGGCAAAGAACTCTTATAACTCCATAATAAGAAAACAACCCAATTTAAAAAGTGGGTAAAAGATCTGGCCAGAAAATCCACTAAAGAGGAAATAAAAATGGTGAGAATGTGAAGATGCTCAACATCATTTACCATTTGGGACATAAAAATCAAAACTATAATAAAATACCACCAGACCTTTCAGAACTGCTCAAATTCAACACTGAACATGCTTCTTATTGTTGGGTGCTATGAAGTTGAGTCTGACTCATAGTGACCCTATGTACAGCAGAACAAAACATCCTGATTCTGTGCCAGGCACACAATCTTATTAGTGTTTAAGCCCATCGTTGCAGACACTGTGCCAATCCATCTGGTGGAGGGCTTTCCTTTTTTCTTTGACTTCCCACTCTCCCAAACATGATGTTCTTCTTCAGGGATTCGTTCCTCCTGACTACATGTCCAAAATATGGAAGACGCAGCCTAGCTATCCTTGCTTCCAAGGAGCATTCTGATTGCGCTTGTTCTAGGACAGATCAATTAGTTCTTTTGGCAGTCCATAGTACATTCAGTAATCATCTCCAGCACCATAATTCAAAAGCATCAATTCTTCTCCTGTCTCCCTTGTTCAGTGTCCAGGTTTCACAACCATATGATGCTAGTGAAAATACCATGGCATGAGTCAGGTGCACCTTCATCTTCAATGTGACATCTTTACTTTTCAGTACTCTAAAGACATCTTTTGCCATAGCTTATCCCAACGTAATGCATCTTTTGATTTCTTGACTGCTCCTTCCACAGGTGTTGATTGTAGAGCCAAGCAAAGCAAAATCATGGACAACCTCAATGTTTTCTCCATTTATTGTGAAGTTGCATACTGACTCAGTTGTAAGGATTTTTGTTTTGTTGATGTTTAGTCACAATCCATACTGAAGGCTATGTTCTTTGATCTTCAATAAATGTTTTAAATCCTCTTCACTTTCAGCAAGCAGAGTTGTGTCATCTCCATAACGCAAGTTGTTAATGAGTCTTCCTCCAATCCTGATGCTGTGTTCTTCCTCCTAAAGTCCAGGTTCTCGGATTATTTGCTCAGCATATAAATTGAAGAGATAGGGTGAAAGTATACAGCCCTGACACGCACCTTTCTCAACTTAAACCATGCAGTGTTTCCTTGTTCTATTTGAACAACTGCCTCCTGGTTCATGTACAGATTCCTCAGGAGTACAGTTAGCTGCTATGGTATTCCTGTTTTTCAAAGTGTTATCCATAATTTGTTATGATCCACACAGTCAAATCCCTTTGTCTAGTCAATAAAACATAGACATCTTTCTGATATTCTCTGCTTTCAGCTAATATCCATCTGACATCAGCAATGATGTCCCTGGTTCTCCACCCTCTTCTGAATCCAGCTTGATTTTCTGGTAGTTCCTTATCTATATACTGCTGCAGTTACTTTTGAATGATCATTAGTAAAATTTTGCTTGTGTGTGATATTAATAATATTGTTTGATAGTTTCCACATTCAGTTGGATCCCCTTTTTTGGGAATAGGCACAAATAAGAATTTTTCCAGTCAATTAGCCAGGTAGCTGTTTTGCATATCTGTTGGCATAAACATGTTAGCACCTCCAGTGCTGCATCTGTTTGTTGAAACATCTCTATTGGTATCCCATCAATTCCTGGAGCCTTGTGTTTCACCAGTTCTTTCATGGTATCTTCTACTTCATCCTTCAATACCATTGGTTCCTCTTCATATGCGACCTCTTGAAATGGTTGGTCATCTACCGATCCTTTTTTGTATAATGACTCTGTGTGTTCCTTCCATCTTCTTTTGATGTTTCCTGTATCATTTAATATTTTCCCAGTAGAATCTTTCACTATTGCCACTCGAGGCTTGAATTTTTTCTTCACTTCCTTAAGCTTGAGAAACACAGAGCGTGTTCTTCCCTTTTGGTTTTCTGCCTTCAGCTCTTTGCACATGTCATTACTATATATATATATATATATATATATATATATATATATATATATATATATATATATTTGTCTTCTTGAGCTGCCTTTTGAAATCTTATGTTTAGTTCCTTAACTTCATCATGTCTTCCTTTTACTTTAGCTGCTTGATGTTCAAGGGCAAGTTGCAGCATCCGTTTTGACAGGTAATTTGGCCTTTTCTTTTTTCCTGTCTTTTTAATAACCTTTTGCTTTCTTCATGAATGATATCTTCAATGTCCTGCCACAGTTTGTCTGGTTTTCTACCTTTTTTTCTAATGCATTAAATCTGTTCTTGAGGTGGTCTCTGAACTCACGTGGGATATTTATTCAAGGTACCTTGGCTCTTGTACATTCATTCGAATTTTCTTCAGTTTCAGTTTGAACTTGCTTATGAGAAGTTGATGGTCTGATCTGCAATCAGCACCTGGTCTTGTTCTGACATTCAATATAGAGGTTTTCCATCGTTTCTTTTCACAAATGTAATCAGTTTTGTTCCTGTATATTCCATATGGTGAAATCCATGTGTATAGTTACCATTTATGTTGGTGGGAAAATATATTTGCTATGAAAAGGTCATTGGCCTGACAAAATTCTATCATGCCATCTCCAGCTTCGTTTCTGTCACCAAGACCATATTTTCCAACTACTGACCCTTCTTCTTTGTTTCCGACCTTTGAGTTCCAGTCACCAGTAATTATCAGTACATCCTGATTGCATGTTTGATCTATTTCAGATTGCAGAAGCTGGTAGAAATCTTCCCTATCTTCATTTGTGGCCATGGAGATGGGTGTATAAATTTGAATAATAGTTATATTAACTGGCCTTCCTTGTAGGCGTATGGATATTATTCTATCATTGCCAGCATTGTACTTCAGGACAGATCTTTTGATGTCTTTTTTGATGATGAATGCAGCCTCATTTCTCTTTTGTTTGTCATTCCCAGCATAGTAGACCATTTGGTTATCTGACTGAAAATGGCCCCTGCCAGTCCATTTTAACTCACAGATGCCTAGAATGTCAATATTTATGTGCTCCATTTCTCTTTTAACAACTTCTAATTTTCTTATGCCTGCTGCCATTGCCCCGTGGCATCTGATTCCATCAGATCTCGGAAGCTAAGCAGGGTGGGGCCTAGTTAGTCCTTGAATGGGAGACCGCCCAGGAATACCAGGTGCTGTAGGCTTGAGAGAAGGACCCGACAACCCATTCCTAAAAATCAATCCAACACTGAAAACCTATGAACAGCACAGAGGCACTGACAATAGTGTTTCTCCTGTTATATGTAGGGTCACTATGAGTTGGATACAACAACAACAACAACAACAACAATTTTCCTACATTCATTCTATGTACAATCCATGTTCCAATTATTAATGCATGTTTACAGTTGTTTCTCCCCATTTTGAGTCATACCACATCAGTAAATGGAGGTCCCTGGGGCTTTACTTCATTTCTGTCATCAAGGTAGACTCTATGCTGAGGAGGCAACTCTTCCTCAGTAGTCTTTTGAGTGCCTTCCAATCTAGGGGGCTCGTTTTCTGGCACTATATTTCACAGTGCTTCTCTGCTATTAATAGGGTGTTCCATAGCTGACTGCTCTGGGAGTGGGCTGCTGGGTCCTTTTCCCTAGTCTGTTTTAGTCTAGAAGTTTGGCTGAGACTTGTCCACAATGGGTGACCCTGCTGGTATCTGAGATACCAGTGGTATAGCTTTCAGCCTCATTGCAACACTCGAGCCCCCATGGTGCCGCAAACTGACACGTGTGGGGGTTTACATGCTAAGTATTGATGATTATGTGTACCAGTGGGAACTATCATCCACTGCTGTTAGGAATGTAAAAGGAGGAAAACTACATTGGAAAAGGGTTGGGCAGTTCCTTAAAAACATAACCATCTGCATATCCTGTGGTCCACCTGTTCCACTTCTAGGCATTCATTTGACATCTAGGTATTTACCCAAGAGAAAGAAAACCGTGTAGCCAAGGGCCATGAAGGGGCATGAAGAAAGGAAGGGGCATGAGAAGGATGGATATGCTGATTATATTATTGGCTAGGCATCATCGCTTGCCACTAACTGGTGGCAAGTGACTTTCCAAAGCAGGGGCAAGTGTATATTGACTGAGTATATCAGCTATCATGGCTACCCATAAACATATTCCGTCACTGGCTGTAAATGGACTATGCTAAAAACCACATCCAGTGCTGTTATTTCAGGTTGTTCTAGTGTGACATGGATTCAAGGGTTTGACCTAATTATTCAAAGATCTTTGTGCCTGTGTAACTACTAAATTGATGTTCTGCACTCATGATTCTAGGCTTCATTCCAGTTGCAGCCTCTGCTGCCTTGATCACCCCATATTTGCAGCTTCTTTGGGGCAAACAGCCATTGGGTGGAGAAGATAACAAGCCTCATTATTCCATTTCAGGATGATCTATCATTTTTTCCATCTCCACTCTTTTCTTAGGAAGAATAATAAGCACTCTTATGGGACTATATACCTTCTAAAATAAGAAGCAGATAGTTCTAATGGGTACATCTTCGTTCCTGAATTTCTGTGGCTATATCCATGAAAACTCAAGCTTCTCCACCTAGTAAGACGGAGGATTCACGGGGATAGACTGAGGACTGTTTTGAAAGCCCCAAAAGAAAGCCAGTAATTAAATACTAGTGGATAATACACTCACATACATACTGGATATCACTCAATATATTCTGATGTCTATGCCATTATTGAAAGGGGCTTGTAATAGATAAAATGGTTATGAAGATGCCAAAGACATCACATACCTAATAGTTGTTTTAGCTTATCATTGTGTTTTAGTTGAGAAACTCAGTCAAGAATTATTACACCTAAAATTTATCCCAATAGATATTGATGTGCATCTGTCTGCTGAATTCTTTCCTTGCCCAGTTAATACAAGTAAAGACACCAATAAGAACTGTTCATAGCACAAACTGTTGGTAGATCCACATTAGTGAAGGAGCTTTAGTTATATTCCCCTTTCCTCTAAAGAGAATAAAATAATCCCGAAATGTAGAAAAAACACACTTAAGTGTATTTTAACTACTTAGAGGAAAGACACTTAAACTTTGCTTCACTTCTTGTAACTAAATAGTGAATGGGGTCGGTCTTAGTAAATCTGCCTTTCTGGGAGGAAAAAAAAAAGACTTTCTCATTTTGTTGATATCTAGGTCATGGTTGCTAAGAATGGATACAATGTTCCCGACAGTTGCAATTTTTTTCCCTGAAGGTGATTTTTCTGAGGCACTTTTATAGACCTCTACATGGTTGTCACTGATTGTTTGATGGAATACAATGTCAGTGAATTTTATAACTTCAGTGGAAAATGACTGTGTATAAAGTAGATGAGCAATATGGAAACTCACTTGTATGTGAAATAAAGTAGTAATTTTTTTTCCTACTAGTAAAACATGTGCAGCAAATCCCTAAAGAAATTTAAAAAAAGGCTGGCTTAACTTTGAGCCATATCAATATTGGTAATTCCACGTTAAAATAATCAGGGTTCCGTAAAAGTATCTCTTAGGAAGGAATTACAGTAAAACTCTTGTCCCTTTAACAAAATTAAATTGAATGTATAACTTTTAAAGACTAAAAGCCTTAATTAAATATATTGCCTTAAAATATAATGGACAAAATACTCAAAGTTTGGTGAAGCATTAATACATGGTCTGGTGTAACCATATTAACATTTTAACAACATCTTGTTTATTAAGTCAAATTGCAAAAATGCAAAATAGGTTGCCGTTAAGATTTGGGGGCATAAGGTTAAAGTTATGTGAGATCAAAGTGACTTGCTGAAAAGATTTTGTGTGTGTGTGTGTGTGTGTGTGTGTGTGTGTGTGTGTGTGTGTGGTACTGGGGGTTGAACCCAGGGCCTCATGCTTGCATGCTCTGCAAGTGCTGGACCACTGAGCTGCACCCTTAGCCCATGTTTTCACTTTTTGAGACAGGGTCTTGCCAAGTTACACGGACTGCCTCTGGTCTCGAATTTGCAATCCTCCTGCCTCTGCCTCTCAAGCCGCTGGGACTACAGGCGTGTGCCACCGCACTCGGCCTGAAAAGATTTTTAACCTTAGTCATCATTCTGTTCTTCTGTGTTTATCAGAAATTTACAACCTGTAATACACAAAATGGTTTTGTCTTTTGGCAGATTGTTAAACGGCAAATGTTGGACCCCTTGCAACATTATCCATTAGTAGTTTCCCCAAAATTGCCAACTCTAGTCTCTATGAACATAGTTGAGACAATGACAATGCTTTTTTTCACCCATCTTTCCATAA
Organism: Pedetes capensis; assembly: GCA_007922755.1. NCBI lineage: Eukaryota > Metazoa > Chordata > Mammalia > Rodentia > Pedetidae > Pedetes > Pedetes capensis. Next base: position 15,502 of record VMDO01003735.1, on the reverse strand, counting down.
AACCATCCTCATACACCAATGAGGCACATGTTTAAAACCTTAACATTGCACATTCCACCAAATCTAACCCTTCAGCTCTACTTCAAGACTCTGTGTTAACTGTTCCTTCCTCCAAACTGTTTCAAATGAATTAAAGTCAAGGCACGCCAGTCTGACACCAACATGCATTGTGCATCCATTATATGCAAGGACTATTTTTTTAAAAAAGCCATTTGCCCATATGAATCTTGCTGTTTATAAAGCATTTAACAAATTAAAAATTAATTACTGCAATACAACGTGTTCTGTGCACGCTTACAGCCCAGTGGGGGTAAAAACCAAACTCTGAGTCAAAGGACATTTCACAGAGGAAGAGTTACTAGAACTGAATGCTGGAAGATAACTTCATCAACAGACGGTGTTCCAGGAAAAGGGAGCAATATGTGCAGAACTGCAGGAGTAAAACTGCAAGTTTCTCTCTTACTGTTCTCTCTGCTTCACTTCAAGCACTTAACTTTATCTTCCTTACATTCAATTTGTACTTTTCTTTCACATCTCATGATAATCTTCCCATCTAAAGTGTTTTCCACTTACCCTTCCTCAATTGCAGTCATTATTTAAAAAAAAAAAATGTAGGACTTAGTGATACATGGGTTTTTTATCCAGGAAGCCATCTTGCATTAGTTCTCTGAATAGAATGACTTAAAATTAACTGCACTGATTTTCTATTTTATAATAAAAGTATACATGTAGTGTAAGAAGTCAGAAAATACAGACAATCATAAAGATGAAAATCTAAGTCATTCACGGACACATACCTAGAAATAACCTTTCTCAATATTTTATTATGTGTACTTCTATTATTTTCCCTGCCTGCAGCTGTAGCCCTGTGGCATCTGATCCTGTCAGATCTCGGAAGCTAAGCAGGGTCGGGCCTGGTTAGTACCTGGATGGGAGACCACCTGGGAACACCAGAAGCTGTAGGCTTGGGAGAAGGACCTGTCAACCCCCTCCCAAAAATCAATCTGCCATTGAAAACCCTATGAACAACAGGGAAGCACTGACAATAGTGTTTCCCCTGTTGTACAGAGGGTTGCTATGAGTCGGATACCAACTCGACGGCACCTAACAACAACAACAACAATTATTTTCCCTATGCATACAGATATTTTTAAAATATTATTTCTTGAACACAAATTATGGTGTACAGTACTTGTTCTTAAAAATCTACTTTTTTTTGCTTTATATAATGGGGATACATTTTATAAACCAAAATTGCCTGTCTGCAACATAATTTTTATGGTTGTATAGTATTCTTTTACCAGGATGTGCCATAATTCATTTAACAAACTTTGTTACAAGTATTTTCATTGCTTCAACTTTTGTGCTGAGTACTATTTTTTATCATGTTTGGTGTGTATTTCATCTCAATATTTCATGTTACTCAACAGTTTGCATTTGTTGATATGGTCCTATGCAATTATTTTCAAGATATATCAGTGCTGTGGTTTGGGTACATCTCTTGGATTTCCTATGTTGGCAACTTAATTCCTAGTCATATGTTAATGGTGAGAGGTGATGGCCTCAAGAGGGTTCTGCTCTCATGAATGGATTAGTCCATTCATGGATTAATGGGCAAATGAGATACCAAGGTAGTGAGTTAGTTATTACGGGAGGGGTCGTTATGAAAGCCAGGTTGGACCCCAGCACCTTGGCTTATGCCTATAATCCCAGTGATTTGGGAGGCTGAAGTAGGAGGATCGTGGATTTGAGGCCAGAGGCAACCTGTACAATTTCATGAGACTATGTCTCAAAACTAAAAATGTGACTGGGGATGCAGCTCAGTGGTAGGGCACTTACCTTTTGTGCTCAAGACCCTAGCCTCAACCACCAGTAATGCAAACAAAACAAAAATAAAAACAAAATACTAGATTGGCCATTTGTCACAAGCCTCCTCACAACATGATGCCCTACATTGCCCTGGGACTCTCCAGAGTCCCTACCCATTAAGCATGCTCTCCCCAGGTGCAGTCCCTCCACCTTGCACTTCCCAGGTTCCAGAACTGTAAGAAACAAATTCTTTTCTTTATAAATAACCTGGCCTCACGTATTTTTGTATAGCAAACAGTAAATAGACTAAGACCATCAGGATTATGTGTTTTAGGTCTTCCACAAAGTCAAAGCATCTTAGAGGCAAGGCCAGTTCTTCTTTATTGTTTCATAGGTCAGTAAAGATAATTATTCATATAGTAAGTGTTCATTCAGCTGCTCAGGTAGGTTGGCATGGTCTGCTGGGATGCACGGGAGTTCAGGGTTGATTTTGCACTTGTTCAGGGGCTGGAGCAGAGGAGCGAGCGGTGGCTCCCCGGGTTCAGCTGATGTCTCAGGACAGTTTCAGTTCCTAAGGCAGAAAGCTGTAGGAAAGCTGCTGGGATTTGAGGAATTTGCTAGAGATCTCAGGTGAGGAAAGTGATAGGAAGGACAGGCCAGAGGCACAGAAAGCAGAGCAAGTGGTCTGTGAGAGCAGAAGCAAGAAGTGCCACCTCCACCATGCTGGGGTCGTGCCAGCCTCCCTGCTACACTCCTCGGTTCTCTCTCTCTACCCAGGGCTCATCGCTAGACTACACTTCCTATTGCTTTGTTGCACTTCCTTATTTTCTTGCTCAATCATCTCCTGCAACTAACATAAATGCGGTTACAAGCAGTTTAGCAACAAAATTTATGTCCCTTCTGCACAGCAACTAATCATTATATTCACTCCTATTGGCCAAAGCATGTCCTCCTCTAGTTCAAACTATAGCTAAAAGCTATGCCCCTGGTATTCCAGATGCCAGCAAGGCCACCCATAGTGGACAGGTTTCAGCTGAACTTCCAGATGAAGACAGACTGGAGAAGGACCTGGCAGCCCACTCCAGAAACAATTAGCCACTGAAAATCTAAGAATAGAAGAGGAGCACTGTCAAATAGAGTGCTGGAAAATGAGTCCCACGGGCTGGAAGGCATTCAAGAAATGACTGGGGAAGGATTGCCTCCTCAAAGTAGAGTTGACCTTAAGAGCATGAAGTAGGCCCCTGGAATCTCCTTTTGCTGATGTGGCATGACTCAAACTGAGAAGAAACATAGTGACTGCAACAATGGGCTCAAAGATAAAAAGATTATGTGCATGGCACAGTGTTGCGTAGTGTTTTGTTCTGTTGTACCTAGGGTCGCTATGTGTCAGATCTGATTCAACATCACCCAACAATAGTTCAAACCAGTTTTCTTTTGAAATCTTTGGTGAGCACCATTTTGTAGTCTGACAGCAAAAGAGAAACTGTATTTACCAAAATGTAAACAAGTCATAAATGAATAGAAAGACAGTTTTCATCTAGTTTCTTTTTGGAGAGTCAGATGCTCATTCATTTTACTGAATGACCAGACATTGTATATGAGGGTTCATTTAACAATATCAGTTTTGAAATGGCTGTTATAATATAGCATCAATAGAACTTGTTTAGTTTGGTAAAATCTGTCTCAAAATGAAAATATCAGCCAAGCATGGTGGCACAAACCTGTAATCCCAGGGATGTGGGAGACAGAAGGATCACATGTTTCTGGCCAGAAGCAGTGTGCATAACTTAGGGAGATCCTGTCTCAACATAAAAAAATTTTAAAAGGGGGTTGTGGGTTCAACCTGTCAGTACTGCAAAAAAAAAAAAAATCCTTCAGAAGAAAGTCACTTTTCATTTTCTGAATTAGAATATGATTAATGTTTCAAATTGTAGATAAGACAGCAGTTTTATAACCCAGGTGGTCAGAAATCTGTTATTTAATTTCTGAACGGACATGCAATAGCAATTACAGGACAGTGTGCCTTCATTCTGCCATAGCGTATTTGTTAAGCCATCTAGCTCTTGAGGGATCTGTATGTTTGTCCTGGGGAACTGAAGGGAAGTGGTATCATTTTATTAAAACGGTGGTTCCACAATATCCATAGCCAGTGTTATAAAGGCCTCCTCTTTGCTGGCTAAAAGTTATCATTTGTCCTCTGTCTTAAACTCTGAATTGTTTCAAAAAGTTGGAAGTAGTAGTGGCCATGGTTTTGTCTGTGCTCTTCTTGTCACTGAATTTGCACATAATTCCGGATTTTCCAGTTGAGTAAACAGGTGAGCCAAGTGTGGCATCCAGCTCCAAAGACCATTTCTCAACAATCCATCAGCTTGCTTCTGGGAGGATACACGGCACGGGAGGAAAATTGGCCCAAGGTCTCTCTGGTACTCTTCTTTCCTTGTTGTGAACAAAAATCCCACATTTAGGATAATATAGCTTCACTTTTTTCCCATTTTGTTTTTAACACTTCTGCCAGTGATTGTAGTCCATGCTGAGTAAAGGTTATTTTATAGCCCAGTAGAGGAGAATTTGACTTCGTGATTGGGAGGTATCTGGGCACTAACTGAATCAGTAACTAAACTCTTCAGAGATAACATAGAAAAGAAAATGCAAAGGCCAGAGATAGGCATCCAGGTCTGACATTTCGGAAAGTACATACAAGTAGCAAAAAATATTAATGATTGTATTTTGAAGTAATGAGGTATTGTAATGACAGTTGCTAAAACAGGATATACTTACTAGATAGACACATAGAATTTACTCTGTGTCCAGAGATTTAAGATGGAATATTATAATCTGGGGAAAGTTTGGACTGGAAATTATCTAGGTCCCTTCCAAATGTAGGATTCTATGACTACATGGTCTTCTTACATCACTGTGCACACTATTTTTTCTGCATTTGAAATCTACAGTTAGCTTTGCAATTAGGTTGTTAGGTGCTGCCGAGTCAGGTCCAACTCCTGGTGACCCTATGTACAACAGAATGAAACATTCCCTGACACTGTGCCATACCCTGTGTCAAATTTTCAGTGACGGATTGTTTCAGGACTAGGCTGCCAGGTCCTTCTCGCTAGCCTGCAGCACCAGGTATTACCAGGCGGTCTCCTATCCAAGGACTAACCAGGCTGACCCTGCTTAGCTTCCAAGGTCAGGTAGGATCGGATGCCAGTGTGCTATGGCTTCAGACTTTGCAATTATAGATGTAGTAAAATACTTCATGTGTCTGTACTTTAAATACCTAATATCACTTTAGAATTGGCAGCCAAGAGATGAACAGACAGCTTGGTGATGAACATATTTGGCCTATGTCACTAGTACTAATATTTCATCTTGCAAAAGAGTCACTATTTATTTTAAAACACTGTTTGGTACGTTCATGCTTCATACGTTATCATCCAGTACCATAGTCTTACTTATAACTTGGACAATACTTAGTGACCGGATTCTCAAAAACAAAATTATGGCTGTAAATGATAAATTCTGATTTCTAGAAATCATCCAAGAAAATTAGTCAAATTAGTCCCATTAGTCCATAGTCCCAATGTATATAGTTATCTTCCACATTTTTATTGATTTTGTCTACAATTTACAGAAGTGGATGCATTCACTCTTGCATCTTTTCTTTCTTTCTCTCTCTTTCTTTCTTTCTTTCTTTTCTTCTTCTTCTTTTTTTTTTTTTTTTTTGTGGTACTGGGGGTTGAACCCCAGGCCTCACACCTGCATACTTTGCAAGTGCTGGACCACTGAGCTGCGCCCTCAGCCCTTTTTTTTTTTTTTTTTTTTGCTTTTTTGAGAGAGGGTCCCGCTAAGTTACACAGACTGCCTCTGGTCTCGAACTTGGCATCCTCCTGCCTCCATCTCCCGAGCCTCTGGCATTACAGCTGTGCACCACCACACCTGGCCACTCTTGCATCTTTTCTAACAGCTAAGGTGTTTAATCCCCAAGAAGAGTTAAAAACTATTGTATCATCACTCATTTATTTTGTACCAATCTGTTCTAGGTCCTTGCACTTCCTCTGGATATTGAAACTTTCACAATAACAACATAGCCTTGGTCTGTTTTATGCTGCTGTAAACACTGCAACAGGCTGAATAATGTACAATGAAAATAAACTTACTGGCTCACATTGTGGGAGGGTGGGAAGTCCAAAATCAAGCTGCCAGCACCTGGTGATGGCTTTTTTGATGTCTCATTGTTGGGGGAAGAGCAAAGAGAGAGGAAAAGAGGATGAGCACCCAGGAGGGAGTCACCTTAATCATTTCATAAGGAGCCAATTCCAGCAATGACCAACCCACTCTCTGAATAAGGACATTAATCCATTCATGAGGGTGGGGCCCCCATGTCTCAGACACCTCTTAGTACAGGTGCACTGGGAACTGAGTAGCTTTTTCTGATCAATAGGTCCTTGGGTATTAGACCATACAAATATGGGTTGAGGATATAGTGAAATAAATCCTCTTTCATCATCTTAAAAGTCACTGGCCAAAGGGATAACACTCACAAAAATGACAGGAATTCAAAACAGGCTAACTGGTCCCCAACTGTTGGTGTGCAAAGCAATCTCCTCATGATTGCTTAAAATGTGGATACCTGGGTCCCATCCATAGTTACTTTGCTTCAGGTGGTTTGGACCAAGACAATTAATGACCACTTAAAAAAAAAAAAGTACAGTAAGTTTAGCAGTAAATTTTAAATACACAGATATTATCCATGGGGCATTTTATTAAGACTATAGGTAAACAAGGATAATTCAAGACAGAATTTTTTGAGCGTAATTTGTGCAGATTTCGTAAGTCAGCATACCATTTGTGGGAACGTACTGGAGTGAACAAAGCAGAGAAGCATGCTTGTGGCAATGATGACAGTGTGGTGACACTGATGGTGACTGCATGTAGTAGCTGCGATTTATAGAGCTGGACTAGGTTCACTAAGTTTATTTACTATTCACTGCCTTTGTAGTAAGCACTTTAAAGTGGCTTTATATAGACATATGATGCCTCTGAAGTCGCTGCAATTACTGGCATGCCCCATGGTCCCCTGCTAGATATAATGTTTAATCTCATAGCAATCTGGGGAGAGATTACCTCAGATTGGAACCGAGTGAAATCAGCAGTTGCCCTCCAGAGAATAAACGTCCAGTAAGAACTTTGAAAGAGCGAAAGAAGTCAACCAAGGGCAAAGAGATTACTAATCTATACCTACAATTATGTCAATACCCTTTCTTTCTTTTTTTTTTTTTTTTTCAGTACTGGGGGTTGAACCTAGGGCCTTGTGTTTATGTTGCAAGTGCTGGGCCACTGAGCTGCACCCTCATCCCATTTTTTTAGTTTTTGTGACAGGGTCTCACTAAATTATGCAGACTGCCTCTGGTCTTGAACTTGTGATCCTCCTGCCTCCGCCTCCTAAATTGCTGGGATTACAGGCATGCGCCACCGTGCCTGGCTTTTTTTTTTTTTTTTTTTTTTTTTTTTTTTTTTTTTTTAATTTTTGAGATAGGGTTTCGCTAATTTACACAGACTGCCTCTGGTCTTGAACTTGTGATCCTCCTGCCTCCACCTCCCAAATCGCTGGGATTACAGGCGTGCGCCATCGTGTCTGGCGTTTGTTTGTTTTGTTTTGTTTTGTTTTTTAGTTTTTTGAGACAGGGTCTCACTAATTTACACAGACTGCCTCTGGTCTCGAACTTGGGATCCTCCTGCCTCTGCGTTCCCAGTTGCTGGGATGACAGGCGTGTGCCACCACACCTGGTTTTATGTCAGTATCGATAGGTATGTGTCCATACTGACTGTTAGAAGTCTAACCCACTCAGCATTTAAATGGTAACATTCATGCACAGCCTGTATTTTCAAACTTAATATTAGGCCAGGCATGACTAAGGGTAGAAATTGTCAGAAAATAAATATTAAAAAGCCTAAGACGAGCAAGGTAAACTGGTTCTCCAAATATAGCCTCTCAGGAGAGAAAGGAGGATTCATTCACCCAGCCAAGTTTCTCTTTGGAAAACTCCCAGGACAGCGCAGCCACAGCAGCAGCCTTGGCATGGCGGACACAGCCAGCAAAGGGGAGGGTGGAGCCCTTTCTCTGACAATGAAAACTCTTCACAGGGTTTGGTGAGAACAACATGAGCTGACTCCCTAAAAAGATCTGGAAGTTCAACAGAATTCGAAGTCATGAAAAACACATTGTTAACTCTGGGACCGCAGTTTAAACCTAAGTTATATATAACCTATCCCTTTATGAAGCTGAACTACATAACTTCTGTAGTTAATAAATCATCTGAAGATAAAATCAACTGACTTGGGGGAAAATATGATGTCTAATCTGTAAGAAAGTCTGGAATAAAATAAAAAACAAAGCTGGGCTCTGAGACACATGCCTATGATTCAGGTGACTCAGGAGACAGAGGCAAGAGGATTGTAAGTTCGAGGCCAGAGGCAGCCTGTGTTACCATAGTGAGACCCTGTCTAATGATGAAAGTATACAATGGGCTGGGGGTGCAGCTCAGTGGTAGAGCACTCGTGAAGTATGTGGGAGGCCCTCAGTTGAACTTCCAGTGCCATAACAAAACAAAATAAAACAGACAAAACCAAAACCAAAATTCATTTATCCCAGTCCTAGGGAAGTAATGAGACCAAAGACCTGCTAGGTCTGCTGTGCTGGCCCTGCCCACTCCAGGGAGGCTCCTGTAATCTTTTCTGCATCAACGTCTTCATCAGTACAATGAGAGCTTAAAACCTGATTGATTTGTAAGGTTCTGCTCAACTCCAGCAGTCAATGCTTCTAATTAACAAATTAGCTTGTTGATACAGGGTCTTGTTTTCAAATGGATTTAAGGTTGCAGGTCATTATGACTTGCCTTCTCTAAGCAATTCCCTCAAGCTAGTTTCTAACCAGTGGCCAGTAGAATATTGAGAGGCATAGGGGAAAATCCTCTTGCCGCTGGGTTGAGACCAGCCTGTATAACCCAAGGACACAAGTAGGAAGAGGCTACTTAATCATCCAGGCTTTGACCAAAGTGATTCAGTAGAGGTTCTGAGAAGTGATTGGATTCATTTTGAAGTTACAGCCTGTGGATAAATGTGGAATGAATTTGAGTTACAGAAAAAGACATCAAAGATATTTCTGTGAAGTTTGGTCTTTACAGTTGGAAGGACAGAATTGAAACTGATTGATGGGATCTTGTGTGAGGAGTAGGGTTGGGGGAAGAAGAGCTTAGTTGTGTACATATTAATTGTCGTCCTGAATTTCCCAATACTGGTAATTGAACATGTAAATCTAGAATTCAGGGAGATGTTCATGGTGAAGATGTACATTTGGGAATGATCATCTTGAAGAATTGATGCTTTTGAATTATGGTGCTGGTGACGAATACTGAATGTACTACAGACTGCCAAAAGAACCAACAGATAAGTCCTAGAAGAAGTGCAACCAGAGTGCTCCTTAGAAGCAAGGATGGCTTGGCTATGTCTTATGTATTTTGGACGTGTTGTTAGGAGGGACCAATCCCTGGAGAAGGACATCATGTTTTGGAGAGTAGTGGGTCTGTGAAAAAGAGGAAGACTCTCAACTAGGTGGATAGATACAGTGGCTACAACAATGAGCTTAAGCATAAAAAAGATCATGTACATGGCACAGTGTTGGGTAGTGTTTTGTTCTGTTGTATATAGGGTCACTATGAATTGGACCCTACTCAATGGCACCTAACAACAAAAACATCATCATCTCTACATGAATGATATGTATAATGTCTTGTAGGGAGAAAGTATATCTAGTGAAGGGTCTCAAGGTCCAAGGGCCAAATTCTGCATCACTTCATTATTCAAAGGTCGAAGAGGAAAGGAAGAAGCAGCCAAAGGGTGTTAGAAGAATGGGCAGTGAGAAAGAGAAGTCAAGAGAAGAAGCTGGTTTAAGGAGCAGGGAGAGGCTCAGCTAGGTCAGAACTGTTACTAGGAGCAAGCTAGAAGAAAGACCACAAACAAAGGAAAAGCCTGTTACTAATGGGAGGCAACTTACATGCCTCATCTTGTGCCCTGGGGCAGCAAGCCCTGGAAAGAAAAGAGAATTTTAAGTTTAAAGTATCCAGAATATGGATAGGAACCTATCCATTTAGGAAAAAACACTATCACTTGCTTTTAAAGTCAGCCAGCTACCATACCATTAGCCACTTCTTCAAAGGGAAAATTTTGTTTTTCTGTGATTTCAGTGATCTGATAGAGTTGGTTTAACTACCCTGATTTCCCACTTTCCATGTGGAAGAACACATTGTAGAAGGGTCTTCTCAAGTTTCTAAGTATAAAAATAAAATGAGATTAAAATTAAATAAAATTTCCCTTCTTATCTTACTTATCCTGTAAATATATCCCTGGATTTTCTTGTCAATGTGATATATGAAGAGCACATAAACTTTCTCAGGATGTCCCTCGATAAAGGACACAGCCTAGGCTCAGTTTGGCAGGACCTGCTCAGCTGTCTGAGCTTTCTCTTCAGCTAGCACAAGGCCGGCCGCTGAGATCTGAGCTCTGTAATCTAAAACTCCTCCTATCTGCCGTGTTCTTTTCATCCCTGCCGTTCTACTCCAGAGCACATTCAGGTGCATGCCAGGTGGGCTGTGAGGTCACCTGCATGTTTTTCACTTCCCTAACTGTGGGCAGCAAACCACTCTGATAGCCACCTGCAAGCTGGCCATGGGTCCAAGTCCCTCGCTTGTCTAGTCGCTTCGAGGGGGTCAAACAAAATGCTTCCCACCAAAGACATTCCCACTGGTCTCTCCCCTCTTTGATTCTTCTTGCCTGTGGATTTCAGAATCTCATTATGAGAGTATTTTTGCATATTCTCAGAGAAAATGCTCTTTTTGATGGCTTTGGAGAAAAGAGGCACATTTATTAACCAGTGGTCTTGGAGAAGACCTATAGATGATCTGAGGATCACTTAATAACTTTTATCATTAAGCTTAGATTTTCTGCGGTGCAGATTACGCAGCTCATTTGGCTAATTATCTGATGTTTCAAATCACTAGATATTTAAATTTTTTGATTCTTCATTCTGCAGATGATGTAAACTTATATTTATATAGGCATATAAGTTGGGAATAACCTGGTGAAAGATCCTTCCTGCCACATTAAGCTGTAGTTATTTTTATTATAATATTGATCTATATTAAATAATGCTTTTTTCCTGTTCTTTGTTTAGTACTTGTATTCAAAGGTATGTGTTACATTGCAGTGACCTTTCTAGCTTAATGAGGGATCATGGGAATAACAGTTCTAGGGGAAGACCATATGCATAAAATACAATGTACTAATGAATCTCTCCTATAATAAATACACAAATATAAAATCCAGTAAGACTGGAAGGTAAAGAGAAGCACAGAAGGATGTTTGCAGAGGAAGCCATAGATTTCCCTGCATTATGAGGGGCCTAAGATGTATTACCCTATGTGTCTGTCCGCTTGTTCTGCTGTGGGGCCTTGCATGTTGCTATGATGCTGGAAGCTAATGCCACTGATATCTCAGATACCAGCAGGGCCACCCATGGTGGACAGGTTTCAGCTGAGCTTCCACACTAAGACAGACTAGGGAGAAGGACCCACAGCCCACTCCCAAAGCAACTAAACATTGAAGACCCTATGAATAGTAGAGAAGCACTGTGAGGTATAGTGCTGGAAAATGAGTCCCCCAGCCTGGAAGTTATTCAAGGAATGACTGGGGAGGAGTTGCCTCCTCAGAGTCGTCCTTAATGATAGTATTGGCGGAAAGCCCCTTAAGCCTCTTTTTTCTGATGTGCCATAACTCAAAATGAGAAAAACACAGTGGCCGCAACATTGGGTTCAAACATAAAAAGACTGTGTGCATAGCACAGTGTTGGGAAGTCTTTTGTTCTGCTGTACACAGGATTGCTATGAGTTGAATCCAACTTGCCGGCACCTAACAACAACAACAAATATATATCAGATTGTTGTATTAAATTATGGGATATTCTTTCAGTAAATTTGATTTTTCTGTAGGCAACATACATTCTGAACACAATTCTTTTGCCTGTCAACATTACTCAAAACACATTTTTTTTTCCCTGGGATAATTTTAGATGTACACAAAAGCTATAAAGAACAAAGGGTCTTGCACACTTTCACCCAGTTTTCCTCAGCTGTTAACACCATGTACAACTATGTTACATTTGTGATGATTTAGAACTTAGTTAAAATAACTAAAGTCAATAAGTTCTTAATCAACCTAACTACTGACTTCACTAGATTTCATCAATTTTTCACTAATATGCTTTTTCTGTTATAGGATCCAAACGAGGGCACTACATTTAGAACTTTAACTTTTGAGGAAAATTAGCACCCAAGTTATACTTAGTTGTAAAGACCTCAGGTCCAATATATAACAACTGAGATTTTTAATTAGGTAAATACAAATAGCACAGATATAAGCCTTGGGAAAACCTTGGCATCAAAGTCATAGTCACAGTTATGTTTTACTCCAAGCAATTGTATGTATGTTTCTCATACTACTATCAGGGTATCTGATATTTTTCTTGGCAGCAGCATCTCAGTGAAAGTGTATGTATAATCTTCCAGGAAATAGTTGTCTTCATACACAGGTGGTACCTTTTAGGTCTTATCATCTTCCATGTTAACCCTTTACCCTTGAACGGTGGATGTGTTAGGTATTACCATGCTTCTTTTATTCATTAATTCATCCAAAATGTGCATTGAGAGCCAGTTATGTGCTGAGCACTGGTTTGAGCTCTATGGACCCAACAGTCTGTTGGATGGACTCAGCGAAGATGGCCAGGTTCTCCTATACAATGGACAGGTGCTAATGCAGGTACTTTTCAAGTGTTACAGAAAGAACCACGGAAAACATGCCCAAGGCAGAGAGAACTCATGGAAAAGACATGTAGTGTATGGTACCATGGTCTTTGGAAGGTTCCAATCCAGCTATAGCATATGCCCTCCATGGGAGGCATGGCAGAGACTGGAGCTGGAAGTGTGGGTGGGGGCTTAGAAAGACCAAGACCTTTGTATTCGTCAGCTAATGTTTCACTGTGACAGAGAAACTGCCCAAATCAAACTTATAAGAGGAAACCATTTATTGGCGGGTTGTGTGTGTGTGGGAGGGTGCTCATGGTTAGATGTCAGTCCATAATGGCGATGGGGCAAGTGTGGAGGTGGTGGTTGTCAGGGCCCATGGCAGAGAACCTCACATCTTGGTGATCAGGAGAGAATGACCTGAACTGGGGCTCTAGGTATACACCTCCAAAGGCCGGCCCCCAGAGAGCAGTTTCCCCCTAAGCTGAATCCCACCTCCCCAAGTTCCACTGTTGTTATTGTTAGGTGCTGTGGAGCTGAGTCTGGACTCGTAGCAACCCTATGTAGAACAGATGAAACACTCCTTGACACTATGCTATGCCCAGCACTATTGTCAGTGCTTCTCTGCTATTCATGGGGTTTTCAATGGCTGACTGTTTTAGAAGTGGGCTGCCAGGTCCTTCTCCCAAGCCTGCAGCACTTAGTGTTCCCAAGTGATCTTCCGTCCAAGGGCCAACCAGGCCAACTCTGCTTAGCTTCTGAGATTGTTAGGATTAGATCCCAGGGTGCTATGGCTGCAGACCCAACGTCCTGTGGGCCAAACAGCATCACCAGCTGGGGATGCAATGATCAAATACATGACCTTTGGGGGACATTTCGATCCAAGCTATGAACGCCTCAGATAACAAGGAGTCTCAATCTACCATTAAAAAGATGGGACAATTTGTGCTTTGGGAAGATCAGTGTAGACAATGGATTGCTAAAGGAACACATGTGAGGCAGGAAATTAGGGGGAGCTTGGGGATAGTATTATTATTGTTGTGGTTGTTGTTAGGTGCTGTCAAGTCGGTATCTGACTCATAGCGACCCTGTGTACAACAGGGAAAATGCTATTGTTAGTGCTTCTCTGCTGTTCATAGGGTTTTCAGTGGCGGATTGATTTTTGGGAGTGGGTTGATGGGTCCTTCTCTCAAGCCTCCAGCACCTGGTGTTCCCAGGTCGTCTCCTATCCAAGTCCTAACCAGGCCTGGCCCTGCTTAGCTTCCGAGATCTGGTGGGATTGGATACCATAGGGCTACGGCTTCAGGTGGGGTAGTATTGGTTTAGGCTAAAACCTACAAAGACTTCCTTCCTGTTCTTTACTTGACCAACATTTAAGTCATCCTTTTGAGAGTAGGTTGAAATGCTACTTCTTCTGAGAAGGATTTTTTTTCCTCCCTATTGCCCAGACATACCTACTCAGTTACTCCCATAGTTCTTTGTGCATAACTCACTTATATTTGCCATGGAGTGTTGTAAGTCTGGAGTGTTTTCATGTCTGTATCCCTACTACATTGAGACACTATAATTGAGGTACATTACCCAACATTGCTTTGATAATATATTCTGCATCTCATTCCTTCTGTAGATCAGAGCCTGTGTCTTATTCCTCTTGGCATCTTCAACATTTAGAACAGTCTCTGGGACAGGGTGTCTGCTCAAATATTTGATGAGTGAGAAAGAAAATGAATAGCTGATCATGTGCAGAATGCATGAAAAAGTTGGCTTATTACCCAAGTTAATTTTTGCAAAATTCCAAGCACAACCGTTTAATTAGTTCTATTGAGGAACAAGAAAATGACACTCAAAGAAATTGTAAGTCTTTCAGTATCAGTATGGATTACATTTGCTTGGTCATGTTGTAGATAATGGAGATTTGTGAGCTGGTAAGAAAGTGTTTATGAATGCAAAGGGATTATAGATTGTAAAATCAATATTGTGTGATTTACCTCAATTATAATATCTGAACAGAAACTTCTTTAGTTCTGAGGTTTATCTAATTTTATGAGAAAACAAATGTCTTAGTTTTTATTTGAGTTATGTTTATTGACAGTAAGTAAAAGTAATTGATACTGTATGAGTATATCCTCTTTCACCAATGAAAGACTAGTTTGTGTTAGAACAACCTTGCACCATGAAAAACTAGAGGAACCTAACTAAATATTGAAAAGAAAAAAAAACATCTAAAAGTCAGCAAAGCAGTGAGAAATAGTGGAGTCAAATCTGAGAGAGGATAAATGTCCAGGGGTATTGTCTTAGTTTTCTGTTGTTACATCAAAATACCTGAGATGGGGTGATTTATAAATAACAGAAGTTTATTTAGCCCATGTTTCCAGAGACTGTAAAGTCTGAGAGCATGGGGCTAACATCTGCGTGATTTCTAGTGAGGGCCTTGTGCTACTCTGACTCATGATAGAATGTAGAAGGGAAAGTCGCCACCTGTAGAAGAGGCAAAACATGAGCAGTAACTATGTTTTATAGCAACCCAATCTTGGATTAACTAATTCAGTCCTATGGGAACTTTATTAATCCCCCTTACTGGCCCCACATCAAGAAAACTAAGATCTTTACAACTAGGTCAGTATGTAAGTTTGTGTTAAAAGGAGGAAAGATTGAGGTGGCCCAAGATTTTGCTTTACTTGGTTCTGCAATCAACACCCATGGAAGCAGCAGTCAAGAAATCAAAAGACACATTGCATTGGGAAAAGCTGTGGCAAAAGACCTCTTTAAAGTGTTGAAAAGTAAAGATGTCACATTGAAGACGAAGGTGTGCTTGATTCATGCCATGGTATTTTCAGTTG